>JAMZAV010002605.1:0-83047 GCA_024449915.1 Sweltsa coloradensis
GCCAAACGAAAAATCACTCAAACACGTATCGCAGTTTAAAAATATCGGTGACATTTTGGGTAGTCAAAACAGTTCTCGGTGCCAAGAAGGGGCAGAAGAAACACCCTAACACGTAGTCGCGTTAAAAAATTTTTCGTGACATTTGGCTAGTCACAAAAAGTTCTCGTTTCCCAAGAATGCGCAGAGAATCATCAGAACACGTAGTCGCAGTAAAATTATATCGGTGCATTTTCTAGTCACAAACAGTTCTCGGTGCAAGAAGTCCCCCGCAGAAGAATCACCAGTAAACACGTAGTCGCAGTTTAAAATTTTATCGGGACATTGGCTGTCAAAAAGTTCTCGGTGCCCAAAAGTGCGCAGAAGAATCACTCAGTAACACGTATCCCCAGTTTTAAATTTATGGTGACTTTGCTAGTCACAAACAGTTCCGGGGGCAAGAAGTGCGCAGAAAAATCCCATAAACGTAGTCGCAGTTAAATTAAGGTGCTTTTCTTCCAACAGTTCCTTGGCAAAATGCGCAAAAATCACTCAGAAAACGTATCGATAATTATATCGGTGACATTTGGCTAGTCACAAACAGTTCTCGGTGCCAAGAAAGGGCGCAGAAGAATCACTCAGTAACACGTAAATCGCAGTTAAATTATATCGGTGACATTTGGCTAGTCACAAACAGTTCTCGGTGGCAAGAAGTGGGGCAAAAAGAATCACTCAAATAACACGTAGTCGCAGTTTTAAATTTTATCGGATTAAACGCCGAAACAGATTCGCGTTAACCACTGGAATAAAGCCGAAAAATATTCGTCTTTATTCAATTTTCCCTATAGTAGAGGATGTATAGTCCATACCGAAAAAATATATTTTGCCGTTCGAGCGGGTTTTAATAAGGCACTTTAATAATTAATAGTAAAAAGGGTTAGTAACGATTGGGGTTTTATCCGGTGGAATTAGCGCCGAAAAAGTTTCGTCGTTATTCCGGGGGAAATAGCGCCAAAAAAGTTCTTTCTTTTTTCCGGGGGAATACCCATCGAAAAAGATTCGTGGGTTTTTCCGGGGGAAATAGCCCCCGAAAAAGTTTTCCCCCCGTTATTCCGGGGAATAGCAATCAAAAAAGATTCGTCGTTTTTCCCGGGGGAATAGAAATCGAAAAAAAATTCGTCTTTAAATTCCGGGGGGAAATAGCGCCAAAAAAGATTCGGGTTTATTCCGGGGGGAAATAGGCCAAAAAAGATTCGGGGTTTTTCCTTTTGGAATAGCGCCCGAAAAAGATTCGGCGTTATTCCCCCGGGAAAAAAGGGACGAATTTTTAATTTTTTTTTGGATGTTTTTCATAAAACTGGGTTTAAAACCGGAGCTATAATTAATTTTTTTTTTTTATTATTATTATATTATTTTTATTTTTATTATTATTAATTTTATTATTTATTATTATTTTATTATTATTATGAGGTTTTATTATTATTTTTTGTTTGGGTTTTGTGGGTAAAATTTTTTAATTTTATTGAGCGAGCGTAGCGAGCGGTTTTCCACTTGACTCTTAGGGTTTTTTCCAAAATGTCTGTTTTTTTCTGTTTACTGCTTCGGAAACGGGTTCGAAACCTTTTTCTCCGAGGGGGGGGCCTAAAATTTTTTGCACACTTTTACAAAACCACCTAGGGGGGTTTCCCTTTTATTTTTTTTGAACAAAATTTGGATTGTTGGTTTAAAAAAAAAAAAATTTTTTTTAAAAAAATGCACCCGGATCGGTTAAAAATTTTTGGCGGGGTCAATAAAAAAACCCATTTCTCCTTTTTTCCAAAATTTTCAGCTTTGGAAACCCAAAATTTCCCAAAAAATGATTTTAAAAAAAATGAAGGAGGCAGTAAAGAAAAAGATCCCACTTTAAAAAGGAAATGACGGAATTAGTAAAAAATGAAAAAGGATGTTGGAATAGTAGGTTAGTGTAAAAGGGTCAAAAATCCATTTAGGCCTACCGGTGTGGGGGGCCTTAAGGGAAAATTTTGTCGTCTGGGGTCAGGTTGCACGTCCCGGGTGCTCGCTAAACCAACGCGAGGGGAAACTTAGGCGGTTTTCCCTAGAAATAATTATACGCGACTCGGAATTGGGGAGGCCCCGGGGGTTCAAACCCCGTCGAAAACCGGCAAACCCCAAACCCCCCAACTAAAGGGTTTTTTCCGATTTTTTCCCCTCAGGCAATGCAAAATGATCGGGGTCTTTTTAAAAAAGCCCCGGGAAACGGCCCTTCAAAATCGCCCTCTCCGAAACATCCCTTTATTTTTGACATTTGGGAAGTGGGCATGAATTCCCAACCCTGGACAGGATACAAATTAAATTATTATTTTTCTATGTAAAATGGTATTTGGGTTTGCCCTTAAATAAATTTTAAAAAATAAAAAATAAACAAATAAATAAAAAAATTTTTAGGAAAAATATAAAAAGGGGGGTTAGCAAAAAAAAAATTTTTTTTGACGCAAGTATGCAGGAATTTATTTCGGGAAATTTTTTGGTTACCAACCTTTACATCCAATTAGCATTTTTTACGGGGACCCAAGTATTGCTTGGCGGGTAGCGTAAATTTACAGTTTTTCCCAAGGGTGGGGACAACCCCTTTTAAAATTGGGCAATAACAAATCTTAAATACTATTTTTTTTACAAATGCAAATTTTGTATGTAAACACGGTTTTGGGAAAATTTTTAAAAAATACATTATTCTTCAGCAATTAATAGGCTTTTATTTTAAAAAATGCTTATGCATGATACAAAACATTATATGAACCATATAGGGTATCCCCTAATTTAAAAAAGGGTTTAAAAAACGAAAACAAAAAACTATAATATGACATGTCATTTCCCTTTACATAAAAATTTAAAATCACTTTTATTACACATTAATAACTTACTACTATAATTTAAAAAAAATAAAGTATTAATTGGGGGGGTGAAGGGGGGGGGGAGGGGAAAAGGTCTTAAAAAATCCCCTCCCAATTTTATAGGTACATTACCTGTATACTTTGCAAAATTGAAATTACATCCCACCCGAACAGTGGGCCACTGCTTACTTGAATTTTCATGTACACTTGTGCACTTTTTTACATAGCCCTACAAAATTTAGTTTGCACAAAGCACAACTTGCGCCCATTAGTATATAATTAAAATTTATATTTGGAAATAAAATATTTAAAAAACCTAAAAAACAGGGAAATTTTTTTGGGGTTTTTCAACAACAAAAATGATACCCAACAACAAAGAAATTATCCAAAAACGAAAAAATTTTAATTCATAACAAAAGCTTTGGGGTTGGGTCTTTATACCTGCAAAAAAGGCCCTATTTGATATAACAAAACAGTGTGCAGATTTTACCTAAAACCTACAAGGTTACACATGCCAAAAAAAGAAATTACGGTGACCTTTATATGTTTTCGGGTTTTTAAAAAGGAATGCACAAAACCTTGTGAAAAATATTAGAAAAAACCCGTTTCCAAACACTACACAACACAGTGTATTTACTGGGAAACTTCGCAAACGTTTTTTAGGCGCGTTTTTTTGGATAGCGTAATTTTTTTAAACGAAAAATGCGTACAATTTTCGATTTTTTATGACAAATAATTTTTTGGGTTTCAAACAAAATTTTAGAAAGAATATACTACTTTTATAAAAAAGGTCCGTGAAAAAAACAGTCAATCAATAAAACATATAGGCCCCAGGTGATAAGTCAAAGAAAAAATTTAAAAAAAACGAAAAAATTTTCGTAAAATTGCGATTATCATTGGGAAAAAATTTTTTGGTTGGGGGCTCAAAAATTTTACCGAATATATGAAATTTATAAAAAAATTTGGGCTTTGAAAAAAACATCACAATCGGAAAAAAGCATGGGGGGGGGTTATCAGCCGAAGAAAGTTTTATTTAAAACGAAACAAATCGTAAAATAGGGGGATTTTTACAAAAAATAGGTTTTTTTTGATTGCTTTCAAAAACGGCCCCGTTCCCAATTTTTCCGAAAATTTTATTTCAATTGGGTATCGCTTTAGCCGGAATCTTTCTAACAAACCACAAAAATCGGGAAAAAAAAAAAAATGTAAAATTGCGATTAACATAAAAAACAAATTTTTTATTGCGCTTTAAAATTTTACATGAATAAAATTTAAATTTATAAAAAATTTAAAGGGCGTGAAAACCCATAACAAAACGGGGTAAAGCCCCCAGGTGTTTATAATTGAAGGGAAAGTTTTTAAAAATTTAAAAAAAAAAAAAACGTAAAAATTTCCGGGTTTTCATGAGAAAAATTTTTTTAAATTTCCCCTTTAAATTTTACCACGAAAAATCAATTCTAAAAAAAATGGTTTTTGTAAAAAAAAAATTTCAAACGAAAAAGCTGTAGGCGTTATAACGAAGAAAAAAATTTTTTTAAAAAACGAAAAAAAAAACGTAAAATTGCGGGTTTTAATTTAGGGAAAAAATTTTTCAATAGCGCTCAAAAAACACAAGAATATCTTTTCATAAAAAAAAGGGTTCTGTGCAAAAAACATTTAAAAACGGATAAAAAATGTAGGTGGTTTTTTAATCCCCAAAAAAATTTTTAAAAAATCCCAAAAAAACGTAAAATTTCGATTTTCATGAAAAAAAATTTTCCGGGAAAAGTGGGTCAAAAAAACCCGGAGTTCTAAGTTCCCAGTTCGAACCGGCCCCCATAAAATTTCACCCCAATCGGAAAATAAACGGTTTTAAAACCCCGGGAAACGTGCGGACAAAAACACAAAAAAAACGAAAAAAAAAAAAAAAAAAAAAAAAAAAACATTCCCGATTTTTTTTCCCCGTGTAGTAGAATGGAAAACTTCGCTTCCCCTGCTTTTGCTTTGCTACGCTCATCCAATAACATTCATGCAAAATTTGGGAATTAGCTGCAAGTTCAGCTGCAACAACAGTTTAACACCTTTACCAAACGCATTTTGTTGGGTAAAACCCCAGCGACTCAACAAAAAAATACCCAAGTAAAATTTTTTTCATTGATTGTTTTCCCAGGGTTTTAAAAAATAATTGTTGTGCATTGAGTTTTTTTTTAAAATAAACATTTTTAGTTATTTAGGGTTAAAAAAATGATTTGCCCAAAAGGGGGACAAAAAATGGTTAAATTTGGGTGGGGTAACGAGCGAAGCGAAGATTCCTTTCCAAATAAAACCCCTGGAGGAAAAAAAGCCCGGGAAAGTTTTTTTTTTTTTTTCTTTCTTTTTTTTTTTTTTTTGTGTGTCCGTGAACACGATTTGGTAAACCGATACTCCCCCCCCATTGCGAAAGAAATTTTTTTTTAAATCTTTTTTTTCCCAAAACTCTGAACTTAGAAAAAGCCACGTTTTTGAGCGCAAAACGGGAAATTTTTTTTTTATAAAAAACGCAAATTTTTTGAATTTTTTTTTTAATTTTTTTTAAAAAATTTACTTTTGGGGGGGGGCCTCTAAAAAAACCCACATGCTTTTTCCGATTGTAATGTTTTTTCACAGAACCCTTAATTTTTTTGGAAAAATTTAAAAATTCGGGGTTGAAATTTTGGGGCGTAATCGAAAAATTTATTTTTCAAAGAAAAAACGGGGGGAAAATTTTTCGTTTTTCTTTTTTTTTTTTAAAACAATTCTTTGACTTTTAAACCCTACATGCTTTATTCTCTTTTTAATGATTTTTTCACAAAAAACCTTTAAATTTTATGAAATTTAAAGTTTCTCGTTTAAAATTTTAAGGGAATCGAAAAAATTATTTCTTATGAAAATTTCCCAATTTTTTCATTTTTTATTTTTTTTAAATTACGAGGAAAAAAAAAAATTAGATTAATTTTTTTTAATTTTTTTTTAATTTTTAAAAAAAAAACTTCGACTAAAAAATGATTTTTTTCACAGGAAAAAACCCGAAAAAAGCGTAAAACCTGGCAGCTCCAAAGCACCCAAATTAAAGCTAACCAAAAAACGCGGCCCGGGGCTTAAAGGGTTTTCCCCATTTTTAATAAAAATGTTCTAAACTTAAAAGGTTTTTACTAAACAGGATAAAGAAAATATTTCCCAAATTGGGCCCGTATATAAATAGTCCAAAGAAATGTATTTGTGTAGATTTTTGTAAAATTGCTCTGTTGAATATATTGGTTATCGCATTGAGTGTAGAACATAGTTTATCGTTAAGTAATTAAAACCCTTTCTGGACATAAAAAAAAAAATTAAAATAATCAGTCGACCTCCTCAAGGGAATTTTTTTTTCGTCCGCTTTCGAGGGGTTAATAAGCCTTTAATAATTACTAGTCAAATGTAGTGCATTCGCTTTATTCGTGGAATAGCGCCGAAAAAGATTCGTCGATTCCGGGGAATAGCCCGAAAAGATTCGTCGTTATTTCCGGTGGAATAGCATCGAAAAAGATTCGTCGTTTTTCCACCGGAATAACGACGAATCTTTAATTATTTTTATTGGATGTATTTCATACAAACTCGGTTAAAACCGGAGCTATAATTAATTTTTTTTATTAAATTTTTTATTTTTAAATTATTATTATTATTATTATTATTATTATATTATTATTATTATTATTATTATATTATTATTATTATATTATTATTATATTATTATTATTATGAGGATTATTTTTATTTTGTTTGTTTGTGGGTATAATTTTTATTTATTGGGGCGAGGTAGGGGAGCGTCTCCACTTGACTTTTTATGGCTCGAATGGTCTGTTTTTTTTTTCTGCTACTGCTTCGGTACGGGTCGCACCGTTTCTCCGATCGACCTGAAATTTGTGCACACATGTACATACCACCTAGGCGGGTTGCTGTGATAGTTTTTGGAAAAAAATTTCTGATCGTTGGTTATAAAAAATAAAAAATATTTTTTTAAAAAATGCACCGATCGTTATGAAATTTTGCAGGGTCAATAATAAACATTCTCTCCTATTTTCCCAAATTTTCAGCTATTGGTAATCATATTTCGAAAAAAAGATGTTAAAAAATGAAGGAGGGAGTAAAGATACAAAGATACACTTTAGAAGGCATGACGTGAATTAGTAGAAATGCAAAGATGTGAATGTTGTTGTATAGTGTACAATGTCCAATATCCAGTTAGGACGCTTACCACGGTGTGGTGGCCTTATGAAATTGTCGCTACTAGGTGATGTGTGCACGTACCGGTGCTCGCTCAACAACTGCGACGGGACTTTTTTTTTAAAAAGAAGGGGCGGTCCTAGTTATATTAATATGATACATCGCGACATCGGATTCGGGAAACAGGGTCCCGGCATTACAAATCCCGTTCGAGACCGCCACAAATCCTGATTTCCCAAACCTGAAGGTTTTTTTCCGAACGAGCGCTCCTAATCGGCGGTTTTTTCCTCAGCTTCGTCTAATGCGAATGAGCGAGTTTTTTAAACAGCCCTCGGACGGCCCTTTCACAATCGTCCTCTCGCAAAACCTAGTTTGACACTTGAAGTGGGCAATGAATAGGAACCCTGGACAGGATACTAAGTTATTATAGTTGTCCGATGTAAAATATGGTACTTAGTGGTCTTATAAATAGTTATATAAATAAACACAAATTAAACAACTAAAAATAAAATAATTTTAGGAAATATAATAAGGGTAGCAACAAAACAAATATACGCGAAGTATGCAGGGAATATTCAGGAATTTTGGATACCAACCTCTACAGCCCATTAGCATTTCTTAATGGACCCAAGAGTGCTATGAGCACTGCGTAGCGTAAATTTGACATGTTGCAAGTTAGACAACTCCATATTACATGAGCCATAAACAAATCTACTGAACAGTACTTGATTTTTTATTGTACAAATGCAATTGAGATGTCACACAACGGCTTGGAATTTGACAAATACATTCATCTTCGCATATTAATAGGCTTTTATATTTTCAAATGCTACGTGCTATGATACATAATCATGTATTATAATGAAGCCATATATATGGTATACCCTAATTGAAAACGGTTTAACGAAACTAAAACTCATAGATATGACAGTGTCATATTCTTTACATAAACACATTAATCACATATTACCACATTAATAACAGATACTACTATGAAGTTTAAAACCAATAAATGCTCTTATTATATTTTTTGTTTGTGGGGTCGTGCAGGGGGGGGAGGACGTAGGCGAGTACTTAAACAATACATACACAATTTATAGGTACATTACCTGTAGAGACATGCACGACAAAAAGTTGAATACATGCATACGCAAGCAGTGGGCCACCTGCTATACTTTTTAACATCATGTTACACTTGTTCGCAACATTTTACCGCGTCCTACACAATAGCATGCACAAAGCACACAAGAGCACAATAGTAGTATAATGTACGAATAGTAGTGCAAGTATAAATATTTACAAACAATATAACGCCACATGGCAATTTTTTAGGGTTTTCAAACAACATAGAATGATATCACAACAACAAGAACTTATCCAAAGACGAATAATAATAATAACATACGCATTGGTTGGTAAATCTACCGGCAAGAAGTGCCTATGAATATAATTACAGTGTGCAGTGACTTTTACCTGAACCTTACAAGGTATACATCATGCCAGAGAGAGATTACTGTATGACCTGATTATATGTTTTCATAGTCTTTATAAAGGAATGCACACAACAACCTTGTGCAAAAATTATTGTAGAAACACAAACCCCCCCCCCCTCCCCGATCCTCAACACTACAACAACACAGGTGGATTTATAGGAAGCTGCGCAAACGACTTTTCTAACGCGTTGTTGGATGAGCCTAAATTTTTTTAAACGAAAAATGCGTCAATTGCGTATATTTCAATGACAAATAAATGTTTGTGATGACGATCACATTTTCAGAAGAAGTATACCTGAGCTACTTATAAAAGAAATGGTTCCGTGAAAAAAATCAGTACAATCGAGAATAAAGGCATATAGGGCCACGAGTAGTGTATAAGTCAAATGAAAATTAAAAAAATCGAAAAATAATCGTAAAATTGCACGAGTATCATGAGAAAATAATTTCGGATGCCACGTCTAAAAATTTCATACGAATATATGAGAGTTCATAAACATTAGGGGGTGCTTTGCCAAAAAACGTCATCACAATCGAGATAAAGCATGTAGGTGTTAATCAGCGAACGAAATGTTTTAAACATCGAAACAAATACGTAAAATAGCGATTTGTCACAAGAAAATAGTTATTCGATTGCGTTTCAAAAAACGTACGGCAGTTCTAAGTTCTCCGAAAATTCATTGCAATTGGAGGATCGCATAGCACGGGAATCTGCTAAACAGCAACACACAAAAATCGAAAACAAAGCGTAAATATGCGCATTCAACATAAAGAAACATATTTTGCGATTGACGATTAAATGTTCACAAGAATATATTAATTCATAAAATTAAGGGCTAGCTGAAAAAATCATAAAACAAGGTCGGATAAAGTGCACGTAGGTGATTATAATTCACAGAACAGGAATGTAAAATTTAAAAAAAAATCGTATCAAAACTAATTGCGATCTTTCATGAGAAATAATTTTTTAATTACGCTTTAATTCACACGAATATATCAAATCAGTAAAAAATAATGGTCGTGAAAAATAATTACAATCGAATAAGCAATTGAGGCGTTATAAGTGAAGAATTTCAGTAAAAATCGAAAAAACTCGTGTAAAAATTGCGATATTTAATGAGAAATAATTTTCAAATAGCCGGTAGCTTCGCAATTCGGAACTACCACGAGCTAAATTTTCACACAAGAGATATCTTAATTCATAAATAAAGGGTTTCTAGTGCAAAAATCATATAAAATCGGCATAAAGGTAAGGTAGGTGTTGTAAGTCAAAGAAATTTTAGAAAAATCGAAAAAGAAAAATCGTAAAATTGCGATTTTCATAGAAAAATAATTTCCGATTGTTGCTCAAAAACTGGCAACATCTAAGTTTCAGAGATTCGAAGGCCTCCATAAATTCATACTCAAATCGGAATATCGGTTTAGCGTGAATCACGGACGGACAAACAGGACAAACAATATACGAAAAAAAAAGAAAAAATAATAAACCAAAAAAACATTACTGGATTTTTCACACACTCCAGTGTAGTAGAATGGAATCTTCCGCTTCGCTCGCTTCGCTCGCTACGCTCAGTCCAAATTAACACATTCATGCAACAATTGTTAATAGCGCATGTTCAGCTGCAATATCAGCAGACAGTTCAACACCGACCTAAGCGCATTTAGTTGCCTAAAAACCGTCACGACTCAAACAACCAAATACAATGTAACAATCTTTTTCACATTAGATTGTTACGCCCAGTATATAAGTAATTGTTGTAGCATGAGTTTATAACAATACACATATTTATCTATTTCGACTTAAAAACTGAATTTTGCAAAGGGAACAGCACACACAAAAATGTTATTGGATGAGCGTAGGCACACGAGTAAGCGAAAGATCCATTCATACACTGGAGAAAAAAATCCGGAATGGTTTTTTTTTTTGTTCACTTTCTTTTTTTTTTGTATTTGTTGTGTGTCTCTCCGTGAACACGATTCCGGCATAAACGATACTCCGATGCGATGAAATTGGTAGGGAGAGTCTTCGAAAAATCTATTGGCTCTGTAGAAACCTTAGAACTGCGACCGCTTTTGAGCGATCATCGAGGAAATTTTTCTTATAAAAAAAAACTGCAATTTTACGATTTTTTTTCGATTTTAAAAAATTTCTTCGACCTAACACATAACTTTACCCGATTGTAATGTTTTTTTACGAACTTTTTTTTAAATTAAGAATTTTCGGGGTGAAATTTGTGCTAATCAAAAAATTTTTTTCATAAAAAATCAAATTTTACTTTTTTTCTTTTTTTTTTAAAAAAATTTTTTGATTTTAAAAACACTCATGCTTTATTCTTTTGAAATGTTTTTTTTCACAGAACTTTTTTATAAAATTTGTACTCGTGAAAATTTTTAACCCAATCGAATAATTTTTCTTATGAAAATTTGCAATTTTTTACGATTTTTTTTTTTTTAAAATTTACGGGAATTTAAAAAAATTAGATTAATTTTTATTTAATTTTATTTAAATTTTAAAAAAAAAAAAATCTTCGACAAGAAATGTTTTTTGAAAGGAACAAAAAAAAACCCGCGTAACACAGGCAGCTCAATGCACCAATTACGCTACCAAAACAACGCGGCGGGATTTAAAGGTTTCCCTATTTATAATAAATGTTCTAAATAAGGTTAGTCCCAAAAGGGGGTACGAAACTATTCCAAGTGGCCGATAAAACTAGTCCAAAGAAATGTTTTGTGTAGATTTTTGACTTGCCTGTTAGAAATTTTGGGTTATGCATTGAGTGTAGAACATAGTTTATGTTAGTAATTAAAAACGTACATGGAAAAAAAAAAAAAAAGAACAAAATCAGTGCCCTCCCCAAGGAAATTTCTTTCGTCCGTTTTAAAAAAAAAAAAATAATGCACTTTACATTCCAGTAACCATTGAAAGGAAAAGCATCAAAAACCCTGTTAAAGTTCCCCCGCTGGTGAGGTATGTCTAAAGGGTTCCTACCGGGCTGGCTAGGGGTTCATTCACGATAATATATTGAAAAAAGGCGCGGGAAAGTGTTGTGTCATTGTATTATTTTCTTGATGCAAATCCCCTATCAAGAATATTCAATCCTCTTTTCCGCGTCAATAATAGTCAAAAAAGTCAATAATATTAACGTAGCAAAATATTATAAATTCACCCGAAAACGGCCTCCTCAATTCTTGAACACCGGAGAGCCCGCGTTTGTCTGATATCGACTTTTGACCTCGTGGTGAAAAAATCCCTTGCATTTACTGCGGTACTCCTACATTATACCACTTTAATTTATTTAATAATTCATTAATTATAATTCAGCTGTTATAGAAACTAAAATAAAGAAATTGAATTACACAAATGCACACAAAAGAATGTTTAAACTGCAGTAAAACCTCGCCGTACCTGTCTCCCATTACAAAGGTGTGATTGTGTAGACCGTAGGTAAATAGAAAAAAACATTTAAAACACGAAAATAAAAAAATATTTATAAGACGATCCCATTTAAACAAATGAGTTTTTTTCCACTGTACAATCAAACTTTCGCGGAAGAAAACCTTGAACACTTAATTCTTGTGTCAAATCTTGAAACCGATGACCATATAATAATCTTAAAATCAATATCACCAAAAATATGTTTCTAGGCAGAAAATAGCATATCGTTAATATCATCCCATATGTTTATTCGTATCTACCGACTGAGAAGTGGCCGGCGCCTACAGCTCTTACGTAGGTCTTGCGTTAGTAACTGATTAATAACTATAGTCCGGAGTTAAAGGACATATATGGGGCATACCTTGCATTTGTATGATACAAGCAAGGCACTTGGCACACGTGTTCTAGGGACCATACCCTACTAATTTTGAGGTGAGCCATCGTGATATCCTGTGCAGGCACCCGTTATTGCATTTTGCCTACCCCTGCTGGTTTGAAGGGTTGATTAGCAAACAATTCGGTGTTTGGTGATAGAAACTTGAAATTTTTACCAAATAGGGGTAACATTAGGCTTAACATACTGGCAACGGGGAACTTCGGATTTCTTCATAGTTAAGGGATGATAGGGGTTTTAATTTTGGGGGTTTGAACATTTGATTTTAATTTTTATTGATGACACCCTTGGTGTAATGTTGGACTTCTGCGTTAAAGTACTTCCCAAAATCTTAAAAACAAAATGATGGTGTTTAAAATATGACTAGCGACCCCTTATTTGGTCATAATAACCTGTTGACATAATGACCTGAGTTATGACCTATTAAAAAATTGTTAAACATAGTCGTGTGACCACTCTATTTAAAGATTAGATGAAGTAGAATAATATGAAATGAATTTCAACATGCCATTTTGACCTGTGACCTTTTACGTTTTTTATTTGACCTTGATAACTTTTTCAGCATGAGCGCATGACTGCATAATGTATACTTATAGAACATCCAAATGCATGTGATATTAATTTACAAGTTTATTTACTAAATAAACTCAACATGTAATGTTATAAGGCTGCATTGCGAACGCTTTTTACTGTCGCGTTGATGGGATGAGGCAGTTCTGTACCATTGAACCCTCTTTTACTATACTTTTACTTCGTCGTTTTTCAAACGTATTTACATAGAATATACCATTTTAAAAGGAAGTACCAAGTTCCTGGTAGATCGTTATGGTAAAACTTTTAGATTAACATTCATTAAGAGGAAAGTAACAATACACCCATTGTTGATTATAGTACTTTATTAATTACTTATGCAGTTTACCAAATTTGTTAAGTTTTGGATTTTTTTCACTGAAGCTCACAAAGTGCGACGCACTGGCAGAGCTGTGTACTTTCATTAACTTTTGAGACACTTGCATCATCCTCCACATTTTTTCTTGCACCCGCACCCTGCATCGTACAAACTCTACACATGCTTCAGAAACGATTGGAAGAATGGCCCACACTGGCACCCATCCATCTGCCGTCATATTCCATCCACACCCAGAAGGCCAAGGCAGCTGTTGTTGTAGGGAGAGAGTTTGATCCCGACATGTACTGAGTGTACTCTTGATAGATTGAGCGTCGAATGTGCTGTACTAAGGCGTCTTTTGTCGGAGGAATCGTTTCTAGCTGTCTGTTTTTCTTGTGAAAAGTATTTTGCGACATTCATTCACGGTAAAGTACGTGTTTGATCAAAAAAGTGAAAATTTAAAATAAACACTTTTTAGGGTATCTCAAGCGCACGTTATTGTAGCTCTGATACGTGAATGTAAATTTATCTCCAATGTCATTCAAAACTACTGCAAACTTCTCCAAAGTTTCAATGACAGCCTCCACTTTTTCCAACAATAGCGGCAATGAAACTATTTGTAGCATCAGGAAACGCTCTCCAAGCATCGAATGCAGACTTTTCCCCATAACCATCACGAAAGGAGGAAAAGGTTTCCATCCCGAAAATGCGTGGAACATAGAAAGTACTATAGAATAACCAGTAGATAATTCAAATCGGTTTTCCCCGGGATCCTTTTTAGAACATAATCAATACGGTTATTTACCTAGATAAGCTGCAACATGGTGTGCTTCGACATACTGAAGGTTTCTTTCCAGTCCCAGATGCTCCTATAGCGCTTCAATGCCAGTCATTTCCGAAACACAGCTGATTGCAAAGACTAGCACATCAATAGCATTATGAGCGTGTCTCCCTGCTTGTGATTACATTTGGGGCCAACCCGCCTGTGATATTCTGTATTAAGTGGTAGCTTTGAGTATGGTGGTAGTAACTAAGAGGGTATCAAGTGTGTTTAAAGACTTCTTTGCCTTCCTCATTTGTCATTGATATGCTGGAGGCTAACATCCTAAAGAACTTCTTTATTACCTGAATCACATAGAAAATTTGACCATCCTTTGGGAATTTTTGTAGTTGGGGTTACGAGTGTCCTAAATATTTGTCCAGTGTCATATTTAGAGACTAATTGGGTCGCACTTATCCCAGATGATATCTAAGCGCAGCACAGACGCTAGTTCTTTCTTGAGGAAGGGAGGAAAAAAAACTGTCTACATAATCTTGGAATGCAATTGAGTGGTCCAGGGAGGGGGGAGGGGCTTAACCCATCACGTATTTTTGCATCTACAGGTGGTGCATTTACTACAGAACTGTTTTGACTGGTATTCAAAAGGCATTTTACTAGATCCAATTTGGTACAAGATATCAACGCCCCCCATACAGACAAGGACGATGAGCCTGGGTTGATGACTAGTCATTTTGGCCAATGATTTATGAACAAAAGGTCGAATGACTGTTCTAAAGAGTAGAAAATTGTTTAATTTGATGGGTCCATAAAATATTTAGCAAATGTACTCACTGCCGCGCCACCAGAGAGCGAGAGAGTGCGCGCTCTCGGAAAATGGTCCCAAAAGGTGCGCGACTCAAACAGCTGTTTTGTTTGTTGGTTTGTATTGTTAAGGTTATTGTTTATATTAACGTTATTCTACAGTACACTTCTAGCTAGTCATATTTTGGTACATTTATAAGAAAAAACTGTTCATTTCACCCCAATGAAAGCGGACCTGAACCAATTCCTTGTTAATTTGACTCCATTAATGAGCAACTAGCGATCAGTAACTGAAAAAACGGACCACTAATTGGCCACGATTCACCCTTGGATTAGGATAAACATCAACAAACGCATTAACTTTTATTATTTTTTTATGGTTTATTACCATAATGATCTACCAGGAACTTGGAAACTCCTTTTAAAATGGTATATTCTATGTATATACGTTGAAAAACGACGAAGTAAAAGTATAGTAAAAGAGGGTTCAATGGTACAAAACTGCTCATCCATCAACGCGACAGTAAAAAGCGTTCGCAATGCAGCCTTATAACATTACATGTTGAGTTTATTTAGTAAATAAACTTGTTAATATATCACATGCATTTGGATGTTCTATAAGTATACATTATGCAGTCATGCAGCTCATGCTGAAACAGTTATCAAGGTCAAATAAAGAACGAAAAAGGTCACAGGTCAACATGGCATGTTGAAATTTATTTCATATTATTTTACTTCATCTAAGCTTTAAAAAGAGTGGTCACACGACTATGTTTAACAATTTTTTAAATAGGTCATAACTCAGGTCATTATGTCAACAGGTCATTATGACCAAATTAGGGGTCGCTAGTCATATTTTAAACACCATCATTTTGTTTGAAGATTTTGGGAAGTACTTTAACGCAGAAGTCCAACATTACACCAAGGGTGTCATCAATAAAAATTAAAATCAAAATGTTCAACCCCCAAAATTGAAACCCCTATCATCCCTTAACTATGAAGAAATCCGAAGTTCCCCGTTGCCAGTATGTTAAGCCTAATGTTACCCCTATTTGGTAAAAATTTCAAGTTTCTATCACCAAACACCGAATTGTTTTGCTAATCAACCCTTCAAACCAGCAGGGGTAGGCAAACATGCGATAACGGGTCCCTGCACGGGATATCACGATGGCTCCACCTCAAAATTAGTAGGGTATGGTCCCTAGAACACGTGTGCCAAGTGCCTTGCTTGTATCAAAAAAATGCAAGGTCAAGTCTCTTAACATCCAGACTACTAGGAAAACGCTTAAGTCCCACCGCGTTGTTGGATGAGCGTAATTGGTGCATTGAGCTGCCATGTGTTATGCGGATTTTCTGTTGTTCTGTGAAAAAATCATTACTCAGTTGATGATTTTTTTAAATTAAATTAAATTCAAAAAAATTAATTTAAATCTTAAATTTTTTTAATTAATCGTAATTTTAAAAAAGGAAAAAATCGTAATATTGAAATTTTCATAAGAAATAACTATAAGATTGCGCACAAATTTGACAAGAATATATTAATTCATAAAATTAAGGTTCTGTGAAAAAAAACATAACAAATAGGATAAAGCATGTAGGTGTTATGAGTCGAAGAAATTTAAAAAATCGAAAAAAAGTCGTAAAATTGTGATTTTCGTAAAAAATAGTTTTTGATAACGCTCAAATTTCACATGAATATATCAATTCATGAAATTAAGGTGCTGTGAAAAAATTATTACAATCGGACCCAAAACATGTAGGTGTTATAAGTCGAAGAAATTTAAAAAAAAAAAAAAAAAAAAAAACTTAAAATTGCGATTTTCATGAGGGAAAAAAATTTTTCGATTTTGCTCAAAAACGTGGAAGTTCTAAGTTCAGAGATTTCAAAGGTCTCCAGAAAATTTCATCGCAATTGGAGCATTGGCTTAGCCGGAAAGACAAAAATACAAAAAAAAAGAAAGAAAGAAAGAAAATAAGAAAAAAAAACATTCTGGATTTTTTTTCCACTGTAGTAGAATGGAATCTTCGCTTTGCTCGCTACGCTCATCCAATAAGTAATTTGGGGAAAAAACCATTTAATACTTTTTTGGGTTTATAAGTTAAAAGGGCGTTGTAAATAATAAACAAAACATTGTTTTTAGAGTCTATCCACTCGTTATATAACTGATTTCAGGGAGGACTTTAAATCAAAGCGACCAAGCAACCGTAGCCCCCGACGCAATGACAAGTGAGCGAAACCAACCAAATATAAATTTTTTTAAAGGGAAATATAGCAATCAGTGGTTGGACAGTGCGAACACCCGCGAAATAAGCCAGAATAAAACAAGGCCGGTTTCAAACCCAACTCTGAATTTACAGTGCTTTTTTGCTAGGATGGCTCCAAAAGTACCGTTACAAACCCCTAAAACAAGAACTGAGGATTTAAGCCCAAATCAAAAGTTAAAAAACTACTGACGTAGGGGGAATCGAACCCCGGACCTCTGCATGCAAGCAAGTACGCTAACAAACGACCAACGAGCCATATTAAACCCGAGTTTCACCCGAGCTTAAACCGAGTTTCAACCGTTAGGTAATAATGGCCACTCTACCCTAGGCGATAGGGGGGAAAAGGGGAAAAGGGGTTCCACGATCAGAACACCCACAGGTGGGTAAAGGAAAAGGGGAGGGTTTCTCACGTCGCGGTCGTCATCATCTTTGTCGTCGTTCGATGTTATGGCATTCTCATCGTCGTCGGGGAGGCCCCAAAAGGGGAAGGGGGAGGGGTCCCGCCGCGCGCCTTTTATACAAATTAAACTCAAAACCCCACATTATACTTTATATATGAAGAATCAAAGCAAATGTACGGATACTCAACACATGGTCGCTCCTGTTAAAACGATTTTGCGTTTTTACCCCAAAACCCCCCCAAAAAAGTCTCCCGCGCTATCCCCGGTATGTGGGAGACCCGGTTAAAACCCCGGAAGCATCGGTTTTGAAAATTTTTGTATTGTTTTAAACAAATTATACATGTTTTTAAATGCATACAATACTATGGAAAAAAAGAAGGTACGAAACGATTAAGATTGCAAGGTTTATTCAATCCCCCCGTAAAATTTTTGGGAAATAAGTTAAAGATTCAAAAATTTTAAGAAGTTTTTGAAATTAGCTTTGTTCTCATTGGATATTTTCAAATCTCCAATAAGGATTCAAAACCCAATCAATCACAATCGATTTTGTGATTATTGTTTGGGTTTTGATGACATATGAACAAGTGATCGTTTATCCCTTTGGCATGCAGCTTTACGCCAAGGCTTTAAAACAAAATCGAAAAAAAATATTTTTTAAGTTAAAAATTATTATTTCTTGACAGTTGTACGTTGAATCGTAACGGTTTTGCTGAAATTAACTGCCCCCTGAGGACTAATCCCGGTTGTCTGTTTAAAAATTTGCCCCCAATCGGCAGGGGTTTTGGGGTTTCTGGAGCGAATCACTCACTCACTCACCACTCACTCACAGACAACAGATTCGGAAGGACAAAGTCTCATTTAAATTGAATGATAAGATTCAGTCGCTGCGCTCTTTTGTAATAATAACATTGAAGTATTAGTTCTCGTGAAAAATCACAGTAAACAGTTTTTTTTTAGACCGCATTGTTCGTTTTTCTCACGAAGATGTTTTTTTCGCACTTTTACGCGTAGGTTTCAATCTTCCCATGTGTGTTCCTAACATTAATCGTTTGTCAAACGCTTTTTTCATGAAAAAATTATTTTTTTAAAAAAAGGTTTTTGACGCTTTTATGTTAGAACCGATAAACACAACACGTCAAAAAACAGTGAGTTTTTGTACGGGAAGCTTACATCGTCAGACATACGCTAAATACTCAAAATTGTAAAATACAAAATCCCTTTTAGTTTTTACTAGGAAAACCTAAAGTCCCCCGCGTTGAGGAGAGTTTTTAAAAAAGGTTTAGTTTGCGTGGGATATCTTACTTTTGAAAGTCTTTTTTTTGCTGCCTAGATTGTAGGGAATGTTGTAAAGTTTCTTTTTTTTCTTGAATGGATTTTTTACCGTAAAAAATTTGTATTTAAAGCTTTATTTCTATGGATTCTGGCAAAATTTTTCCACTTTTTTTAAAAAGGTACTACATAACCTTTAACCTTAATGTTGTAAAAATATAAAACGTTGTACCCCCACCCGTTTGGTCAGAATTTGGCCCAAAGGGCACGAAAAACGCACAAAAAGTAAAAAAAAGTATATTAAAGCTTTTTTTTTCTCGTTTGGCAACTTTTAAAATTTTTTTTTCAGAAGGTACACATCACCAAACCCTTTAATGTCCATGTGAAATATAAACGTTGTGCTTCACCTTTTGGTCAAAATTTGGGCCCAAATGGCCCAAAAAATATCCACTAAAAACGAAAAAAATCTTTAAAAAGTCCCCAATTCATGAGAAATATTTCTTGTTTGTACCCAAAAAACGTGGAAAGTCTAAGTTCAAAAAAAAAACAAAGGTCTTTTGTCAAAATTTTTCATCAAGATCGCATATGCCGTTTCCCCGGTAGAGAGCGAACAAACAGACGGAAAAAAAAAAAAAAACAAACAAAAAACAAAAAAAACAACGGAGCTAAATTTTTTGGGGGTCGGTAAAAATTGAAGTTTCGCTTCGCTCCCCAATTAATTTAAACAGAGAAAATTTATTTGATTCTTCTGAAAGAAAAGGTTAAACTTTAAAAAGTCATAAGACTGGTATAAAATTTTCTAATGATTTGCCTATGAAAAGTTAGAAGAAAAATTAATAATGTTTAGAAAGGTTAGTCAAAAATAAAAAGGTCAAAGTGTGGGAATTTTGTTTGGAATTTTTTATTTTTACTAGGAGCTTCGCAAACGTTTTTTTTTCAGGCGCGTTTTTGGACGAGCGTAATTGTTTAAAAACGAAAAAAAAAAGCATAAAATTGAAATTTTTCATAAGAAAAAAAATTATTCGATTACGTCAAATTTCACACGAATATATAATTTATAAAGTTAGGGCTTGTGAAAAATTATTACAAGGAAAAGCATGTAGGTTTTAAAAATTTTGAAAAATTTTAAAAAAAATTTAAAAAAAATCTCAAAATTGCAATTATATGAGAAAGTTTTTTGATTGCGCTTAAATTTTTCACACGAAAGATCAATTGGGACTTAAGCTTTTTCCGATTTATATGGGGAAAACGACGCGTTTTTCAGCGAGCAACTAGGAAACGCTAAAGCCCGTCGCGTTTTTTGACGAGCACCGGTAGTGCAACAACGCCCTGAGTAGACATTCCCAATTGTTCATACCAAAAGTCTTTAAGGTCTTGACCGATTTAGCTGAAAATTTGTTAAATAAAAGAGAATGTTGACTTATAATCCTGCAAAATTTTCTTAACGTTTGGAACTTTTTTATTTTTTTTTTTTTTTATTTTTTTTTTTTTTTTAAAAACCAAACGATCGGATTTTGTTCAAAAAATATACGGGGCAACTCACCTGGGTGGTTGACAGGGGAAAAATTTCAGGTCGATCAGAGAAACGGTGCGACCTGTATCGAAGCAGTAACAAAAAAAAAAAACGACATTCGAGCCATAAGAGTCAAGAGGAGCGTCGCTACGCTCGCCAATAACTTTCGAAGGATTGACTGAAAGTACGCAAAATATTTTTCCCTTCAATATGGAATAACGCCGAATTTTTTTTCGACGTTTTCCCACCGGAAAACGAGAATTTTTTTCGGCGCTTTTCCCGGAATAACGACGAATTTTTTTTCGGCGTTATTCCCCGGGAATAACGCCGAATGTTTCGACGCATTCCCCGGAATAACCCCGAATCGTTTCGACGCTTTTCCCCCCGGGAAAATAACGACGAATATTTTTCGGCGTTTTTCCCCCGGAATAACACGAATCTTTTTCGGCGCTATTCCCCCGGGAATAAGACGATCATACGAATACATTACATTTGACTAGTTAATTTTTAAATTAAATAGTATTAGTTTTCGGTTGGACTATACCCCTCTACTATAGAGAAAATCTGAAAAAAGAGAATATCTTTCAGCTCTATTCCAGGGATTAACGCCGAATCTGTTTCGGGGGTTAATCCAGGATAGTGGTCATATTTTGGTTACGAAAAAGTCGAAGTACACTAACACGATCGTTTCGGCGTTATCCATTCGGCGCTTTTTCAGCGCCCCCCGAAGATGATTTTTTTAGAAGCCCGTCTTTTAGAGAAATAAACCCACTTAGTCCGTGAAAAACGCAAGACCTGAGAAAGAGCAAGTGACAAAAAGTTCCCTTTTTGGGTGATCCACCGTTTTGTTCCCTTTTAATTTCTAAACTAAATTTGTAAAAAATAATCATAAAAACCTTTTTGATAATTAGAATTTAATTTTCGATCGAAATGAAATAGATTAAAGAATTTATGATTTTATTCCCTCTTCCATTTTGTGAACTTTCAGACTTTATTTCTGCATTTGTTTTAATCATTTTTCATCTTCAGGTCAAGAGATTCCCTTAAGAGACATTTAAAAAAATAGGATCGTTTTTGCATAGTCTAAAAAAAAATAAAAAAAATAAATAAAATCGAAATTTCGATTTCTACCCACTCAGCAAGATCTTTTTTCAGTGGGGGACAGTAAACCAAAAGCGCCCCAGCCAACCCGTGGGCCCGACGCAATCGACGAGTGAGGATAACCAACCAGGTAAGGCAAACACTCGGGGAAACAACGCCAAAATCAAAAAGGCCCATTTAGAACAATTTTTAAAAATTGATATGTGCCTAAACCCCTAAACCCTAGGACAAGAACTGATAGACTTAAGTCCAAATCAGAAGAAAAAAAACTTTTATTAGGGGGAATGAAACCCTAGATTTCTATTGGAGACAGATATACGCTAGCCACAAGAATTTAAAAAGTATCCATCCAAATCAATGCCACTTTTTTGCAAAAAACGGGGAAAGTAGTTTTTCCATTATTATAAAATCCCCCAAAACGAGTAGTAAATATACAAAATAAGAAATTTTTGGATTTTTTAAAAAAGACAAATATTCTTGTTCAATTATCTTCTTCACCCAAAGTTTAGTTGTACAAGAAACCCCGCACTAGGGCTTAACGGGGACAAAATTAAAAATTTAAAACCATTTCTAAATATTCGCGCACCGATCATTTTTTCCAAAGACACTAAGACACTCGTTTTCGGGTTTCGTACAAATTTAATAATTAACGATTTGTCCTGCTGGTAAACACGTAATTTTAATTTTATAGGTCCCAAAGCCAAAAGAAACCTAATTATTTTTTAAATGCGGGGGAAATAAAAAATTCTACAGCCGTTAATTGACATTATTTTATTTTTTTTTACTTTCTCTTTTAGTTCCGTACTGCCATTTTATTTTTGAGTCGTAGAAAAACATTCCAAGATCTTCGTGCTAACTAATCGGCGTTGGTTTCAGTACGACATGAAAAGAATTAAATGAGATAAATTTAATCAGTTGTGGTTTTGACTTGTACATAGTTCAATTTAAGTCATCTGCACAATGACGGGACAGGTTGACCCGTGTAGTCAATCAAGCAATGCCACACCCCCATGAGCGTCGTGAAGGAGGTGAAACCTGACGCCTGACGCAAAAAAACGGCAACCATCCGTATACACCAACGTCGCGAGGGTTGCCGGTTCAGGCGCTTTTGTACTATTTTTTTCAAGGGGATGCAAAGTTTTTAAAAATAAATATAGGAAAAAGCTTAAGTCCAGCCCCCGTGTTGGATGAGCGTAATTGGGCATTGAGCTGCATGTGTTTTTCGGGTTTTTGTTTTTATTGGGGAAAAATCATTTTAATTGAGATTTTTTAAAATAAAAAAAAAATAAAATAAAAATAATTAAATTTTTTTTTTTTTTAATCGTATTCAAAAAAAAAAAATCGTAAAATTTTATTTTCTTTTAAAAAATAATTATTCGGTTGCGCTAAAAAATTTCCCCGAATATATTAATTTATAAAATTAAGGTCTGTGAAAAAAAAACATTTCAATGGAAAAAGCATGAGCTGATAAGTCAAAGAATTGTTTTTAAAAAAAAAAAAACACGTAAAAAATTTTAATTTTTATGAGAAATAATTTTTGATTGCGTTCAAATTTACCGAAATCATGGCAAAAATCATAAAATGGAATAAAGCATGAGGGGTTAAAAAGTCGAAGAAATTTTTTTAAAAACGAAAAAAATCGTAAAATTGCGATTTTTATAAAAAAAAATATTCCCATTGCGCTCAAAACGTGGCAGTTCTAAGTTCAGAAATTTCGAAGGCCCCATAAAATTTTATTTCAATTGGTTATCGGGTTTTTGCCGGAATCGTGTAACAAACACACAAAAAAAAACAAACAGAAAAAAACAAGAAAAAAAAGAAAAATAATCGTAAAAATGCGGTTTTATGAGAAAAATTTTTCGATTTCGCTAAAAAAAGGTGGCAGTTTAAGAACAAAGATTTTTTAAAGGGCTCCCGAAAATTTCTCGTAATTTGGGTTATCGGGTTTAGCCGAAATCGTGTTTAAAAAACGCCCAAAAATACAAAAAAAAACAAAAAAAAAAAAACGAAAAAAAATCGAAATTGCATTTTTAAGAGGGGAAAAAATTTTTTTCAAATTTTTTGCGGGCAGTCAAGTCAAAGATTTCGAAGGTCTCCATAAAATTTAAACGCAATGGAGTATCGGGTTTGCCGGAATCGTGTTCAACACACAAAAAAAATTTAAAAAAAAAATCATTCGGATTATTTTCTCCCGTGAGTAGAATAGAACTTCTTACCAATAAAAACTCCACAAGAAGAAGAAGATGACTAGGGAAAAAACTGTTTGGAAATTAATAACACCCCCGGGACAGATATTAAAAATTAAACTTTTTAAAATGACATTTATAATTTAAAATCCGCATATCAATCGACCAATCGAATCAATCAATCAACATATCGCGCTTTTATTGTTTAAAGCTTTGAAGCGTGCGTTTAAGAATTTTTTATTTCGTGAGACGTACTTGTGATATGGACTTCCCATTATACTGTTATCCGTAGGGAAATAAAATGATTAAATCATTGTTTTACCATTCTTTCTATGCTAGAGTTGTCAAGAATGGGGGTGGTCTACACAGATTCAAGTATCCCGTTTTTTGTAGAGAAGCCCCTTACTCCCCCTTGAAGAAGAGCGTTTTTAAAAGATTGAATAAGAAATTTGTATTTGTTATCTCGATTGCACTGACTTACTAGAAAAAAAATCTAAAATGTGCCTTTAAGACCTCAAGTACACTGATCATATTAGTAGTAGTACCAACTTTTGTAATTGATTTTTTAAATCACAATTTTTTTTTCTATGAAGTCAAAATGGGCGTTCTATTTTATAAAAAGTGACCAAGCTGTGGCTTTGTTTTGGTGTCGGCTATACTGATTGTTATTTTTTGTTATGATATTGGTTAACTGAAAAATTTTTGTTGTAACCCCCTCTGCCGATAATTTGAAAGTTGGGGGGAAACATGGCTGAAAAGTTTTTGAATGAAAGAGGGCCTTTTCTAAAAACAGGAAAAATTTTTTTTTTTTTTTTTGGGCGAGACAAACCCCACTATCGGCCCTTATGTCGTTTTTTGACAATAGTGAGCCAGACAGTAGTGAAAATAAATTTGTGAATCGGGCCTTTCTGGAATAGTTTTCGTAAACCTTTTGCTACAAAATTCAACCATTTAAAGGGCAAATAGTTTCTGAAAAAAACAGTTGGGTACGATTTTTTTTTTTAGCGATGCAAAACTCAAAAAAATCGTATTTGTACCGTTTTACAAAAAAAATCGTTTTTACCCAATGTATTTCAGAAATTATTTGCCTTATAGGGGAAGTTTTTTAGTAAAGGGTTAAAAAAATATATCCCCGAAAAAACCGATACAAAATTTAATATTTCACTAGCGTGCTGGTACACTATTGTCCAAAAAAAAAAAGATTTTAAGAGATAGTGAGGTTATGTACCCCACAAAAAAAAAACTTGTTTTATTAAAGGTACTCTTTATTAGGCAACTTTCTGGGTGCCAAGGTTTTGAAAACCACCTTTTTTTACAATAGCCTAAGTTTGTTCGTTTGTTTTGTTTTTTTTTATTTCATCCCATTTCTGGGTATTTTTGCATTCTGTTATTTAATAAATATTAATAATAATAAAAAAAAATATAAAAACGTTTGTTATCGGAGAGCCATAGCCTTCCTGATTTTTTTATCGAGATGAAATTAGGCGGGTGAGAATAGTACTTTTTACTATTGGCAATCATATTGTTTACCCGGCTACTTTATTAAAACTTTGTAATTTTCTCCACAATTTTGACTGAGCCCCTGGGGTCCAATTATTTCAATTTAATTCCCATCGTCCGTCAAAAGGGAGGCTACTCATATTTTTAAGCTACAACCGTGTAGGTTATATTGTTTTTCTGGGAGTTGTAAGTTAATAATTTTTTTTGTTTGTTTTTTTAATGTTTTTTGCTTTTTTTAAAAAACTTTAGAGTTTTTTTAGTTAGTTATTCGGAAAACAAGAAAGCCCCATATGGGAAATTAGAAATATCGAGTTGGGTCCCGACAGCCCCCGCCCCCAATCCCCACTAAAACCCTTTTTTCTACCAGTTTTTTCTTTTTCAAAAATATAATATTTTAAAAAAAATTTTTAGCGTTTTTCAATTTTTTTAAAGGAATTTTTGGAATTTTTTTTTTAGCATTTAAAGCTTATTTTAAGTAAATATGTTTTTTGATGTCCAATCAAAAAACAAGCTTTTTCTGAATTTTTTCACATCTTACATTTTTTTTTATCACAAATGGGAGAAATACTAGAAAAAATTTGCTTTTCCGGGGAAAAACAAAATTTTTCCCATTTTTTGCCTTTTGCAATGGTATTTTGGATTTTCTCTAAAAAGGGTACTTTTGTCCAATCAGGATGGGGAAAAAATATTTATTTTTTAAATTAAAAAAATTTGGGGTCAAACGAAAAAAACTTTCTTATACCCCGAATAAATTTTTTTTTAAAGTTGAGGCCACTACTGAACACAGTAAAGAGGGGTTTAAAAAGTCAGAAAAGGGGAATGTTATCGATTAAGTATTTTAAAAAGCTCCTGCACATTCCTTTTCAAATACCCAACACCACCTGATATATTTTTTTGGTTGAGCGAAGCGAAAAATTCCCTTTCACTACAATGGAGAAAAAAAAAACCGGAAAGTTTTTTTTTCTTTTTTTTTTTTCTGTTTGTAAATTGTGTGTTTTTTAACCCGATTCCGGTAGACCCATACTCCCAAAACAATGAAAATTTTAGGAGGACCTTCGAAATTTCGAAACTTAGAATGCCCCATTTTTTTGCGCGATCGGAAAATTATTTTTGCATTAAAAAGCAATTTACGATATTTTTCGATTTTAAAAATTTTTCTTCAGCTTAACACCTACATGCTTTTCGATTTTTAAGATTTTTTTTACAGAACCTTAATTTAGAATTTTTTTTGGTATTTCGGTGAAAATTGAGCGCAATCGAAAAAAATTTTTCTCATGAAAATCAAATTTTACGTTTTTTTCATTTTTAAAACAATCTTTGACTTTAAAACACCTACATGCTTTACCTTTGTAAGATTTTTTTTCAGAACCTTAAATTTTTTTGAATTAATATATTCGTGTAAAAATTTGTGCGCAACGAATAATTATTTTTGTGGGAAAAATTTTAATTTTTCGGTTTTTTTTTTTTTAATTTCGATTAATTAAAAAGTTAAAAATTTTAAATAATTTTTATTTAATTAATTTTTAAAAAAAAATTTCAACTTAGTAATTATTTTTACAGAACAACAAAAATCGTATAGCACTGGCAGCTCAAGCACCCCGCTATCAAAAAACGCGGCGGGATTTCGCGTTTTCCCAGTTTATTTTTTTTTAAAAAAAATTTTTCAACTTAGAAAATTTTTCAAGAACAACAGAAAATCCCCAAAACAGGCAGCTCAAGCACCCAAATTTCGTCTCATAAAGGGATACTCGGAAATTAAAACTACGCGAAATTGCAGTTTTTTTAGTGATATCTCGAGAACGATGCAAAATATCTAAAAACTGATTCTAGACCAAATTGTGGTTTTGTTAGAACTATAAATGCAAGAAAAAAATTTCAAATATAATAAATTTGGGGCGGGTTTTTATTTAAAATATGCATTTAATTTAATTAAATTTCAATTTAAAATTTAAATTTCCATCACATTACAAAATTTTTTCTTTATTAATAGTTTAAAAAAAACCCCCAATTCGGTCTGAATCAGTTTTTTGTATTTGGCGCGTTTCGAGATACACGAAAAAAATTATTTTGCGTGGTTTTAATTTTTACTATCCATCCTCTTAAGGTTTTCTAGTAAAAAAAATAATTTTATCTTAGAAAAACCCCTAAAAAAAAATAAAAAAAAGCAGGTTCTATACAGACGAATACTTATTTAAAAATGTATATATACTGGAAAACGCTAAAGTCCCGTCAAGTTTTTGAGCGAGCA
Source organism: Sweltsa coloradensis (assembly GCA_024449915.1). NCBI lineage: Eukaryota > Metazoa > Arthropoda > Insecta > Plecoptera > Chloroperlidae > Sweltsa > Sweltsa coloradensis. Next base: position 27,345 of record JAMZAV010002605.1, read on the forward strand.
CCGGTACGCGCAACACGACCCGAGAACGACATTCCCCTAATGTTTTACCCAAAAAGCTTTAAGGTCTTTACCGATTTAGTGAAAAAATTTTTAAAATAGGAGAGAATATTGTACTTTTTGACCCTGCAAAAAATTTATAACGGGTCGGAACATTTTATTATTTTTTTATTTTATTTTTATTTTTTTTAACCAACGATCGGATTTTGTTCAAAAACTATACAGCAACCCGCATAGGTGGTATGTAGGATGTACATGTGTGCAAAATTTCAGGTCGATCAGAGAAACGGTGTAACCTGTACCGAAGCAGTAACAGAAAAAAAAAACAGACGTTCGAGCCATAAGAGTCAAGTGGAGACGCTCGCTACGTTTGCTCAATTAGTACTTTAGACAGAAATTACAAAAGTAACTACACCGGGGATCAAACCCGGGACCTTAGCTGTCCGGGCTATGCTATTACCAACTGAGCTATGCAGCCACGAATTTAAAACTGTCTTAATGTGTCTAAATGGTGGCTGCATAGCTCAGTTGGTAAGAGCATAGCCCGGACAGCTAAGGTCCCGGGTTCGATCCCCGGTGTAGTCACTTTTTTAATTTCTGTCTAAAGTACTCACACATAATATATATATATATATATATATATATATATATATATATATATATATATATATATATATATATATATATATATATATATATAAAACCCTAAAAACCAAATTTGGATGTATATATATATACATCCAAATTTGGTTTTAGGGTTTTTGTTCGTGTATTTCCTCTTCTCTCTAGCAGGCCTTCACAAGGACCATTGTCAGCTGGTCGACGTTTCGGCTGAATCACATCAGCCATCATCAGGACAAAACCCTAACAGCTCAGAAAAAACTACTGCTGCTGCCTCGACTGCAGACGTGGGAATGACCTCGCGTAACAACTCTGCTAGTTTATATACTCTCCAACTCAATGTACGTAATCAAGGTGCGCACGCAGCCCGACTCAGCCCGGGCAAAAACAAACAAACATTAAACCAGACGGCTTCGGCTACGTGTAGTCGGACCTGTGTATTTTTCCGCATCTATTGTTTGCGGCGAGGTGATACACTGTACATTAGGGGCATGGGCATAGTTTGGGGGGTGTTGAGATTGTATTGAGTGTGACACCAAGGCAGGCCTCCAAGATGCTGGCAAGACGAGTGCGTCATCCCTCCTGTTCATCGTGTGGGGGCGTTTGTGTATCTCTATTGCTTCTCTAATCACACGTTTGCGAAAGTGCTCTTCTCTTATTAGAGCACGTGTGTTGTCAAAGTCGATAGAGTGACCCGTTGTTGCGACGTGTTGGGCAAGAGAAGACGTCTTTTCACCTTTCCGTACAGCTAGCTTGTGTTCTTGAACACGAGCCAAATTTCTTCGATTTGTCTGCCCAATATAAGTTTTTTTCGCAAGACACGCATGGGATCTCGTACACTCCATGATTATGCAGTGGATCCACATCTTTAACGTTCTTCAAAAAAGATGATATTTGGCGGTCCGTCCGGTAAACTGGCCTGATGTTGTGTTGTGTGTAACAGCTTGCCGATTCTATCCGTAACACCTTGAACATAGGGCAGGAGCGCAGTGCAGCGTGGTTTAGTTTCGTCGTCTGGTCTTGTACGCACAATGTTCTCTTTCGCGCGTTTTAACGCTCTCGTTACGACGTGTTCAGAGAAGTCATTAGCGATCAGTATGTTGCGTAATTGTTTACACTCCTCATCCATATGTTCCGTTGTCAGTCAGACGGATTGAACGAATTGCTAGTGTCTGCACGACCGACGAAAACTTATATTGGGCAGACAAATCGAAGAATCTTGCTCGTGTTCAAGAACACAAGCTAGCTGTACGGAAAGGTGAAAAGACGTCTTCTCTTGCCCAACACGTCGCAACAACGGGTCACTCTATCGACTTTGACAACACGCGTGCTCTAATAAGAGAAGAGCACTTTCGCAAACGTGTGATTAGAGAAGCAATAGAGATACACAAACGCCCCCACACGATGAACAGGAGGGATGACGCACTCGTCTTGCCAGCATCTTGGAGGCCTGCCTTGGTGTCACACTCAATACAATCTCAACACCCCCAAACTATGCCCATGCCCCCTAATGTACAGTGTATCACCTCGCCGCAAACAATATATGCGGAAGAATACACACACAGGTCCGACTACACGTAGCCGAAGCCGTCTGGTTTAATGTTTGTTTGTTTTTGCCCGGGCTGAGTCGGGCTGCGTGCGCACCTTGATTACGTACATTGAGTTGGAGAGTATATAAACTAGCAGAGTTGTTACGCGAGGTCATTCCCACGTCTGCAGTCGAGGCAGCAGCAGTAGTTTTTTCTGAGCTGTTAGGGTTTTGTCCTGATGATGGCTGATGTGATTCAGCCGAAACGTCGACCAGCTGACAATGGTCCTTGTGAAGGCCTGCTAGAGAGAAGAGGAAATACACGAACAAAAACCCTAAAACCAAATTTTGATGTATTTATGACTGTTCGGGAAAACCTACGTGCTAACATATATATATATATATATATATATATATATATATATATATATATATTGCCTGAGATATAAATGCAGAATAAAACATTTTTCGAGGAGAGTGATAATAGATTTGCGCTACATAATTTAATTCTCATTCAAATAATATTTTAACCCGTTCTAATACTCCAGTTAGCAGAGTGCATATAATTTTGTATTGAATATTGAATAAGACTAATTTGTTAACATTATTTTTTATTTTAACAATATAAAGCTAGGTTTCAAGTAAATTTTGTAGCTTCTCCTGAAAATATTTCTATACATATTTCTAACAAGAGACAACACACTTTCTTCGTATAATAAGGATTGAAATATTTATAACGGTGTGTCAACGAATGCTGTCCGGAGGTCCCTAATCCTCCCTCAGACCTTCGCCAGGGTTCCGACAACATTCCATACACATCTTGAGAGGATGCTCAATGGACACACCCAGTCACTTCGGTTTGGCACATGGAATGTTCACAGACTTAAAACCACAGGAAATAAAAGAGTATCTTTGTAGATTGTAAAATGGGATGCTTCATTCAGACTCCCAAAATTGAAATATGAATGGCGGACCGGCGGTTTGTTTCTGTTTATTTTGTCATTGTCAATCTTTTGCAAACTTACTGAGCCACGGCGGAAATTTCTCAGTTTGAATTTTTCAGCTTTAGGTAGCCTGATGCATACGCAAACGGCGGTTTTACAAAAAAAATCAGACACTGCCATGTTATACAAACAAGCAACAGCTGTTAACATTTTGTTTACACTTTTTAAACAAAACAAAGATCAAATTTCAATGACCCTCTATAAAACGTATTGACGTAGCATAAAAGTAAATCAATATCTTCGTATCTACTGCATTAATAAGCATGGCAAAGTACACCCAAATTCCGCTCAAAGATTTTAAAGAGTATACCTTGCAATATTTACACGTATTGCGTACTGCCTATGTTTTCCATAGTATTGTCATAGATGATAGACTAAACTGCGGTATATGCATTTCAAAACATGTTTTATAATTTTGAATACAATCCAGAAATAACAAAATCTTTCTCGACCAAGGGATTGAACCCAGGTCCCCCACATTACGGTCCGGGTGTAAGGGCGCCTTATCCAACTAGACTAGGAAATCGCCAAAGTCGTTGTTAGACGAGTGAGCGAGTCAATGTTGAATACGCGGGAACATCTGTATACAAGTTGATTGATATGTAGGTATGAATGATAGGGTTTTGAGTTTATTTGTTATAAGAACGAGTCAACAGTAAGGCCATAATGCGCCACTCTAGCCTATGATAGGCTAGGGTGGAAAGACCAACGATGTCTAGATCTAGTCTTACTCTTAGGTTAAAAAAAAACTCAACATATGGCTCACTCACTCGTCTAACAACGACTTTGGCGTTTTCCTATAGTAAGATGTTGATTGCTTCATTTTTATGTATGGCCTAACTAATGACATTTTACATGTAATGGCTGATTTATGTTTTATTTGTTGAACTCATAAAGCCAACGGTTTGTTATTCCTTTTCGCCTCCTCGTAGCGGCATAGCCAGATTTAAAAAAAATACACATTGTGAAAGTAATAAACGAATAATTTAGTACCTACATGAGGAGTCCGGGGGCTTGCCCCTTTGGAAAGAAATTGTATATTATTCTAGATCTAAAACTGTGCGTTTTGGAAATCAATTTTGTTATTTTTTCCATTGATATTAAACACCTATTGTTGGCTAGATACGCAGTCTCCAATACTTCCGCACAGGCGCGAGCTTAGCAAATTGAAGAGTCAATCTGCCATATTTTAAAGGTCGATTTGGCGTTTTAATTTATGCTTTTTTAATGCATTTAAGTATTTTACTGGATTGTTTGATATGGTTTTAGCTTGATCAGCATGATATTGAACAAACAGAAACAATAAGATGTTATTGCATAAGGGAATTTAGTAATCATTTGATGTTAAAGGCTAATATGCTCACCTGTCAACCTGGCGGCAATCTTGAGAACTATTTGGGCTACAAATCTCTCCCATTTAATTAACATGCAAACTTCCATATTCAAGATGGCTTCAAATTGTCTTGGAAGTGGACCAATGACTGCTGATCTAGCCAATTATAGTTCAATATCTATGTTTTTTTCGTGTTCTCCGTATATTGGCAGAGCCATTATTTGGGGAAAACTAGGGGCTCCGGCTTGCCCCCGGGAAAATGCATTTTTGGTATTTGGTACAAATCTGTGCTTTTTGGAGAAACACTTTGTTAACAAACCCAAAATTCGAATTCTTTAAAATGTTTAGTTACCGAATACGATTCAATATATTTGAAGAGAAAATATACGATTTTATTCTTTTACGGACAAACTTGCAGTCTCGATCTCATTGAAATCAATGCTCTTTTATCTATAAATTGTACTGGAAGTACTTAAATTCAAATAGGGCCAAAAATGTTCGTCTTATTGCATTCACGACGCCTTTAATCCTATTTCATAACGACGGTAACTTTAAAATTAAAACAGAAAACTCGAAAACGTTTTAGACTTCCTCCATGCCACCAGCTGTTTATTTCATTTATAAATTCCCAAAATCAATTTATCAAATCAAATCAAGCTATAGAATAACGAACGTTTCTATTAATTTAGGATTTTTTTTATTATTATTATTTATTTATTTAACGTCTACCCTGTTCAGTTAGAAAACTGATTTACTACGGACAAACTAGATAAATCTACTTACATAGATGCAGACACAACAATGAACTAATAGTTAAGTAAATATTTGAAATACTAATACAACACTATATTCGAAACACAATAATTTTAGTAACAAATTCAAAATGGATATTAAATGCAATTAACTAGGAAAAAGCCAAAGTCGTTGTTAAATTCGAGTGAGTGAGCCATGTGTTGAGTCCCCGGTAACATTCCTTTTATTCCCCTACCATAGGCCTCCCTAGCCGATCATAGGCTAGAGTGGAGCATTATGGCCTTACAGTTGACGCGCCCTTATACCAACTAAACTTAAAAACCCTATTATTTATACTAATATAATGACCAATTTTAAACACTAGGAAGCTTCGCAAACGCTTTTTTTAGTCGCGTTGATGGATGAGCTTTTTTAATAAGTTTTTAGTTTGCGTGGGATGTCTTTACTTTTGAAGTTCTTTTTGAACGCATTATAGGTGATTGTTGTCAAGTTTCTATTGTTACTTGTTAATTGTTATTATAAACCTAAAAAAACTTATATTTAAACCTTTATTTCTATGGATTCTGGCTAACTTTTTTTTACTTTTTCTTTCAAAAGGTACTACATCACCATAACCTTAATGCACATGTGAAATATGAACGTTGTAGCCCCACCCGTTTGGTCAGAATAGGCCAAAATGTCACGAAAATATCGCACTAAAAATCGAAAAAAATCGTAACAGTACGATATTCATGAGAAATATTTCTTCGATTGTACCCAAAAACGTGGCAGGTCTAAGTTCAGAGATTTTGAAGGTCCCCTCCAATTTTCATTAAGATCGCATATGCCGTTTGCCCGGTAGAGAGAGAACAGACAAAAAAAACACAAAGAAAAACAAACAAACAAACAAACAAAAAAATAACACGGGAGCTAAATTTTTTGGGGGTCAGTGAAATTGAAGTCTTCGCTTCGCTCATCCAACAAATGTTCCCGGGTACTCAACACATGACTCGCTCACTCGTCTAACGACTTTGGTGTTTCCCTAGTCTAGTTAGCAAGGCGCCCTTACATTCGAAATGTTGGAGACCTGGGTTAAATCCCCTGGTCGGGAAAGATTTTGTTATTTCTAGTTTGTATTTTAACTAGGCCGCTTCGCGAACGCTTTTTCCAGTCGCGTTGATGGATGAGCTTTTTTAAAAAATATTACTGTCCAATGATACGTTTTTAAGTGGGATCTCATTTCTGTTTCTATAGTTAGTTGATATTACTTGTTCATTATACACCTATAAAAGGCTTATATAAAAACCTTTATTTCAATGAATTTTGACCAACTTTTTAAACTTTTACTTTACCATAATATTTATGTCAATGTAAAATATGAACGTTGTATCCCCAAACGTTTGGTCAGAATCGGCCCAAATAAAACGAAAATATCGTATTAAAAATTGGGGAATAAATCGTAAAAGTACGAATTCTATGAGAAATATTTCTCCAAATGTATCTAAAATCATAACATATCATAACAAACTTTAGTGATTTTAAACGTTCCCATAAAGTTTCATCAAGATCGGAGTAGCCGTTTACCAAATATCACGAAAATATCTCATACAAAATCGAAAAAAATCGTAAAAGTACGAAAATCATAAGAAATGTTTAATCGATTGTACCCAAAAACGTGGCAAGTCTAAGTTTAGAGATTTCGAAGATCCCCTCTAATTTTCATCGAGATCGCATATGCCGTTTGCCCGCCGGAGCGAACAAACAGACTAAAAACTAACAAAAAACAAAACACCCCAGCTATTTTTCTTGGGGTATAACGTAAGTGAAAAAAAAACACGTAAGTGAAATTGAAGTCTTCGCTTCGCTCATCCAAATATTATTAAACATGTTTTGAAATGCGTATAATGCAGTGTAGTCTATCATCTATGACAATACTATGAAAACATAGCCAGTATGAAATACGTGTAAATATTGCAAGGTTTACTCAATCTCCGAGCGGAATTTCGGGGTACCTTGTTGAACGTGCAAGATTCGATACACCTTGGGCACTGCATTTCACGGCCAGGCAAATAACAAGCAAAAATCATTTTTTCAAAACTTAACCATTGTTGTTAAAATAATTCCTACACATTAACAGCCTATCTTTTACTTTATTATTTCTTGTAGGTTTTAATCGCAATGGATCTAGATGATTTTGTTAGCAGTTCTCATTAAACTCGTATCGGATGTCTGTATAAAATGTCAGCACAATCTGTTCAGCGATTCTGCTGATTTTCAATGTACACACAAACAGACCCACACACAGACTCACAGAATGATCGCCGTTTGAGTTAAATGGAGGCACTCAGTCGCTTCGCTCCCTCGTTTAATTAATGAACCTAAATAAAAAGTGGGTCCCTGCGGGACCACCCACCCACCCCCTTTTGGTATCGGTGTCTTGTCTCTATATGTTCGCCACGCCACTGCCTATGCATAACCAATTACATGCAGACATGACTGCGATGATTGTCTTGACTCCTAGAGTTTTAACTGGCCTTTTATAAAACAGACAAGAAGACAAGAGTGTTCTATTGAGAGATGATTGGTGGTGTGACATGACATATTATATTATGTTTGAACAAGGGTTTGACCATCCAACAATTGATAACATACACGCATATCAGGCTATATTTTTTTGAGACAGAATATTAGGTTTGCGGACTGTATAAATTAATATATTGTGCAAAGCTCAAACACTTGCCGATTATTTCAAACAAATCAATGTGTTGTGCAAAACTCAAATACTTGCCGATTATTAATTAATCAAAATACACATTGTCACACTACACTGTCTATCCTGCATTTGTGCAGATAGTTTAGTTTTTAGTTTTCAATACATGTGTATTATGATATGATGTTGCTCATGCTGTTCATCTCCTCATCCATTGTACGAGGCACGCACGCACGTGCTGAATGGAGCAGGTAGCCGAGAGCGGAAGAAATCATTTTAGGGTAACCCCTTATTGCATGCCATCAAGAAAGCTGTAAATAAAAGTTGAATGCCGCGACAGGCGACCTTCATGTGACAAGACTATCCACGAGCGTGTCGCTCCGCCCCTAACCCCCCGTGATTGGCGTCAGCCACTCGTAAACACATCCTTGCCATGTTCGGCGTTTTACACTTTCGGCGTTTTGCACTTTCGTGAATTTTCACTTTCGTGACTTTATACGTTCGGCGTTCTACACTTTCGGGGTTTTACTCTTTCGGTGATTTCACCTTTTCGGGGTTTTACACTTTCGGGGTTTTGCACTTTCGTGAAAAAGCTTTAAATTTTCGGTATTTTGCACTTTCGGGATAATGCACTTTCGGGGTTTTGTACTAACACCACTATTAGGGATGGGGGTTGACAAAATGTGGTTTATATAATGGAAATATGCCGATTGGGTTTAAAACACATTAAAACATAATTTTAATATAATATAATTAAAAATTCAATTTTAGGTTAGAGCTTTGAATTATTCCAATTTTAGGGGATTATTTAGGGGGTGTTGGGGGTGGAATATCGCTTGCCTCTCGGCGAATGATTTTTCATATTAGTATGTACCATCATGTCAAATTTCATTATGATAACTCATTAGGTGCCTTCGTGGTGAATGCTGGAAATCAAGGTAAAAATAATATAAACTATTAGGGATGGGGGTTGAAAAAATGTGGTAAAGGAAATGAGAATAGGCCGATTGGGTTAAAGCACATTAAAACATAATTTAATAATTTGAATAAAAATTCAATTTTGGTTTTTGAGCTTTTAATTATTCCACTTTTAGGGGATGATTTAGGGGGTGTTGGGGATGAAATATCGCTTGCCTCTCGGCGAATGATTTTTCATATTAGTATGTACCAGCATGCCAAATTTCATGCTGATAACTTATTAGGTACCTTCATGGTGAATGCTGGAAATCATGGTTAAAATAATATATTCTATAAGGGATGGGGGTTGAAAAAATGTTGTTTTGGAAATGAGAATAGGCCGATTGGGTTAAAACACATTAAAACATAATTTTAATAACTAATTTGAATAAAACATCAATTTTAGATTAGAGCTATGAATTATTCCAGTTTTAGGGGGTGTTGGGGGTGGAATATCGCTTAATTGCCACTCGGCGAATTACTTTTTATATTATTATGTAGGCCTACCATCATGTCAAATTTCATTATGATAACTCATAAGATGCCTTCGTGGTGAAAGCTGGAAATCAAGATAAAAATAATATAAACTATTAGGGATGGGGGTTGACAAAATGTGGTTTATATAATGAGAATAGGCCGATTGGATTAAAACACTTAAGAACACAATTTTAATAACTAATTTGAATAAAAATTCAATTTTGGGTTAGAGCTATGAATTATTTCAATTTTTGGGGAGGATTTAGGGGGGGTTGTGGGTGGAATATTGCTTGTCTCTCGGCGGAAGTTTGTGAGTCTGAAATACATCTAAGTGTGGTCCAAGTTTCATAGTTCTAAGATGTACAGTTTTTTCTGTAGGCTCTTATTCCTCTATGGCAGAATCCACTACCCCGCCAACCAACCAGCCAGCCAGCCGAAAGATTTTCATCTATTTTTACGCACTTTTTGGACAAAGAACGGGTTATCGGATCGGGCTGATTTTTTTTTTTGGTATGTCATGGACCACATATCAGGTCATATACCGAGTTTCAAGATTGTAAATCTTTCGGGACGGCGTGTGCAGATAGCTGAAAACCCCCCAACTCGGGTAGCTGTAAACAGGGCCGAGTTATCGTCGCCTACTAGCAGTCGCGTGCGCTTGGCTGTGGGCGAACGACCGTCGCCCTTGATATGTGCAAAATTGTACAAATTTCGCGTATTTTCTTATTTTTGTAATTGTTGTTGTTTTTTTTTTTTGGGGGGGGGGGGTGAAGAAATGGAGAGGAGATTGAACACTCTGTTCAATACAAAGCAACCATTATACAATAATCTAACTTCTTAAAAATGTGCAGTTTTTGGTAAAGCTATTTGGTTGTAATCATCGGAGCACGAAACCATTTCGTTTTGGTAAAATTTTAACTTGAAAGCGACACCACAAGGCTTTTCCAAACTGTTTTGTCTTATTAATAAAATATGCAACAATGTAAAAATATAGTAAAAGAAATTGAAAATTGGAACTGTAAGAAAACCAAAACTTTTTTTTCATATTGCATCTTGAAAATAGTCTGCAATTGCATCTAGCACATCGTTCATCGTGGATAGTTGTGTTTCAGTGTTTAACAAAGAGAAAAGATGGGATTTTTCGGAACCGTGTCCCCTGCGAATTGCTCCGTTTTCATTTCAGAAAAATGGAATAAAATATTGTTTAAAAAATTTAAACTCAAGCTAAAAATTTAATATCAATAAAAGTATCCCTATTTATTATTTTGTTTAGATGAGCGAAGCGAAGACTTCAATTTCACTGACCCCCCAAAAAAATTAACTCAGGTGTTTTTTTTTTTTGTTTTTGTTTTTGTTTTTCTGTCTGTTTGTTCGCGCTCTACCGGTCAAACGGCATTTGCGATCTTGATGAAATTTGGAAGGGACCTTCGAATCTCTGAACTTAGACCTGCCACCTTTTTTGGTATAATCGAAGAAATATTTCTCATGAATATCAAACTTTTACGATTTTTTTCGATTTATAATGCGATATTTTTTATATTTGGGCCGATTCAGACAAAACACACTACAACGTTCATATTTTAGGATGAGTGTAGCGAACAAAGCGAAGATTGCCAAGCGTCTTTACAATGACGCCACTGTAGACAAAGTTCAAAATAAATCCAAAGCTGCTTGGAGCATTATACAAAATCAAACTAAGGCTAAGCCTCTTCAGGACAACCTTGCCCTCAATATTAACGGATCCTTAACATCTAATGCATCATTAGTTGCAAATTATCTAAATAATTATTTTATTGAAGCCGGGTTAATGAGCCGTCCTCAACATAAACCTCACAACTCCCCACTATCAACTTCTTATAGGCCTCCTCAAGTGCAACAATCAATATTTCTTCATCCAACTTCTCCTAATGAGATTGCAGGCATCATAAAAAATCTTGGAAACAAAAGATCAGCTGGGATAGACGGTGTCCCCACTTACATTATAACCAAATGTTATCGCTTAATTGCACACCCTCTCTCACTCATCATCAACACATCCTTCACATCTGGTATCTTTCCCGAAAAGCTAAAACAAGCCAGAGTGATCCCTCTCTATAAACAGAAGGGAAAGAAAAGTGACCCAAATAGCTACAGACCAATCTCATTAATTTCTACGTTTGCAAAAATTTTTGAAAGAACATTTCACAACAGATTAATGTCATTTATTGATAAGCACAAGATTCTCCCTGCCAATCAACATGGCTATCAAAAAGGCAAATCCACTATCACTGCAATGTTCGAATTTCTTTCAAATGTTTATTCTGCCCTAGATCGCGGTGACTCTGCGATAGGCGTGTTTTACGACTTAAGCAAAGCTTTTGACACCATTGATCATAATATTCTACTCGGTAGACTCCACTCAGTTGGCATTAGAGGCATAGCTTATGACTGGGTAAAATCCTATCTGTCTAACAGAGTACAAGTAGTAGAAGTTAAGGATATTGTCAACAACACTCATGCCAATGTCAAGTCCCTTCCACGATACCTTCTTAGCGGTGTCCCGCAGGGCACTATTCTGGGTCCAGCGTTTTTTCTTCTCTATGTAAGTGGCATGCCGGTAATCTTTGATTTCGGCTCGTTAACACAGTATGTGGACGATTCCAGCCAACTCTTTACAGCACCTTCCCCCTTAGTTAACAATCTTATCAAAATGGCCAACAAGGAGGTAGATAACATGTCCAAATACTGTACCACAAATCTTTTAGCTCTTCAAACCTCCAAATCATCTGTCTTAAACTTTCATTCTCCACACTCTCCAGTAAACTCAAGCCCTCTAATACGTCTAAACTCAAAAAGCATTGCTTGCTCCGAGTTAGTTGAATTCTTAGGTCTAGCCATCACAGCAACTCTGGATTGGTCTCCCCAGATTGAAAAAGTTTCGTCTAAATTGAGAAGTCGTTGCTTCATGCTTAGAAAGCTGAAACAAATTGTAAATTCGCAAACTTTGCTAGCGGTATATTACGCTCATATCCACTCGCATATAGCATACGGACTAATGTTCTGGGGCGCCTCATCGCAAGCAATCCGTGTCTTTCGCATTCAAAAGCGAGCCATCAGAATCATGGTTGGAGCCAATAGGAGAAAATCCTGTAAAGAATTATTTAGAAATCTAAAAATACTGACTCTTCCATGTATCCTTATTCAAATCTGTGTAATCTTTGTTCACAATAATACTGAATGGTTTCCCCGCAATTCACAAATTCATCACCATGGCACACGCTCGCAAATCAACATTCATATCGACTCTTTCAGCACATCCAAGTTTACCAAAGGACCATTGGCTCTATGCTCAGCCCTCTATAACAAATTACCAGCAGACATCAAACTCATAAATACAAGCAGGCACATAATTTTTAAGGCTAGAGTAAAATCATTTCTGCTTGACAAGTGTTTTTATTCTATTGATGAATTTGTAAATCAGAATGACCGACAAAACTAAACTAATAAACAGTCTTTTATTATGTCAGCACCCTGCACTATGCCTTGGGTATGTTTATATGCTTGTCAGTATAATGTTTTGTCAACTTAAACTTACCCTTTTATGTTATTAACTTTTGTTCTAGACTGAATTATAATTATTATAAGTATTTTAAGTATGCTCTACCTAGAATAGATACCTAAGTATATAAAGTATATCTGTGTATAAGAATATCTACTATTTCACACTCTCTTCGGAGCAGTGCATATCTGTACCATGTACACGATCAAAATGAAATAAAGAATTATTATTATTCCATTTCACTACACTGGGAGCAAACAATCCGGAATGTTTTTTTTTTGTATTATTGTGTGTCTGTGAACACGATTCCGGCTAAAAATCGCGATGAAATTTTCTAGAGGCCTTCGAAATCTCTAAACTTAGAACTGCCACGTTTTTGAGCGAAATCGAAATTTTTTTTCTTATAAAAATCGCAATTTTACGATTTTTTTTATTTTTACAAAATTTCTACGACTTATGCTTTATCCGATTGTAATAATTTTTCACAAAACCTTAATTTTATGAATTTATTTATTCGTGTAAAATTTGAGCGTAATCGAAACATTATTTCTTATAAAAATTGCAGTTTTACGATTTTTTTCGATTTTTTAAATTTCTTCGACTTATAACACCTATAGTCTGGCGGCAGACCTGAAAAAGACCTCTAGAAACCGATTTTGCTAAACTTTTTGAGTAGAAGCTGCACACTGGTATCAAAATGTTCGTATGAACGTCAGGAATGTCATCTACCTTGTGTGCATCTTGGCATTTGTTGCGGGTGGCGGTAGGCGGAGGTCAAAGGTCACGCAAGTCATGCGCACAGCATCGTACTGTTTTGGTTATATCTCTTGAACTAATAGAGATATTACCCTCCAATTTGGATAAGTCAGTTACTGAATTACCATATCATCATCCCTGTATTATGTGCATTTCGGCATTTAGTGCAGGAGGCGGTAGATGGAGGTCAAAGGTCGCGCGGGTCATGCGCGCCGCATCGCACGGTTTTGACTATATCTCCTGAACAAATATAGATACTACCCTCTAGTTTGCTTGATTCAGTTATTAAAATATAATTTCATCACCTCTGCTTTGTGTGCATCTCGGTATTTGGTAAAGATGATGGTGGGCAGAGGTCAAATGTCACCACGCGGGTCAAGCGCGCGGTGGCGTACTGATTTGGGTATATGTCCTGAACTAATAGAGATATTACCCTCCAGTTTGCATGATTCAGTCAAAGATTATTTCAGTAATTGAATAACCATTTCATCATACCTGTATTGTGTGCATTTCGGCATTTGGTGCAGGTGGCGGTAGATGGAGGTCAAAGGTCACGCGGGTCATGCGCGCCGCATCGCACTGTTTTGACTATATATCCTGAACTAATAGAGATATTACCCTCTTGTTTGCTTGATTCAGTTATTGAAATACCATTCTATCACCTCTGCTTTGTGTGCCTCTATTTTTGGTAAAGGAGGGGAGGTGGAGGTAAAAGGTCACCAGGGGGTCAGGGTGCGGTGGCGTACTTTTTTTGGGTATACCGCTGAATGAAGGGGGGTATTAATCTCTTTTTTTGCTTTTTTCAGTTGTAAAAATACCATCCTATCCTCTGTTTTTGTGTGCATTCGGAATTAGTAGGTCTATATCTTTTTAAAAATTTTTAAATCCACCCTCAATAACCGACAATGCTAAAACTTTGGCCGCTTGCGTTACAGCAGCCCCAACCATCACGTGCGGGGTAAAAGGCTTTTTACTGACCGGAAATTTTCACAGATTTTTTGCCAAATTTTTGGAATTTTTATTAACTTTTTACTAACGATTACAGTGGGGGGGGGGGAGGGGCAGTTCACTTTTTCAAACGATCCTGGGTGGTGGTGGTGCGCAGTGGGATACAACCGAGTAGGGAATTTGTCAAAGCATCAAATATCGGGGAGTGAAAGAGTTTTCGAGTGAAAAGTTCGACATTATTTAGAATTTTTTTGTTATCTTTTTTTTCCGTACGGAGGGAGTTCTTTAAAATTTTGAAACTGTATTAAGGGGTTTGGTCAATTTTTTTATATGTCCGTCCATTGTTTCTTTCCGAGCTTTTAGTATTAACAATTAATGAGCTATTGCAAATTTGGTTTTTCAAAATTATCGCCAATAAGCATTTGTTGTAAGGTAAGCGCTCTTTTACATTTTTTGTTTGCATCAGGGGGTTTTCATAGAGTAGCTTTAAAAACCCCGCGCGGGTTTTGAAAATAACCCTGGGCATAGCTTTATAGGAGGCTCGATAAAAAGCAATGTGAATTTATAATACCCGAACTTTTCCATCCTACTAAAACCCTATATGTAGACATGAGAGCCATCACGCAAGCGACAAAGGACGATTTGTACAAGTTTCTTAGATTTCCCAAGGGACTTTGTTTTCGCATCGGGGGTAAAAAATTTACGCCAAAAACATGTAGGTTTTGCAATACTGTACCCCAAAGAATCTCGACCAAGGGCTTAGTAAAATGTCTTTACAATGCGACCTGTATGAGTTACGACAAGTTCGACGTGTTGCCCAATCTATTGCTAAGGGAAATTTTTGAAAAAGATATTTGTTTATACCTCAAACTTTATTGTTTAAAATTGCGGTTACTTCTTTTCGAAATAAACATTGAATAAATGAAGAAACCATGTCGGGCAAGGGGACGTTTTATGCCTTTTAACTGCAGCGTAAGAAGAAGGTTTCGGGGGAAGATAAAGGGAACCCATGTTTCGAGTTTGATAAAAAAAAAAATTTTAACAATAGCCCCTCTTTGGTTTAAAAAGGGTAAAAACCCTCTGAGAAGGGTAGAAAAGCGAAACCCGTGTTTCAACTCAATTTTTTCCTTCCATTACGAGCAGGGGTAGTGAGATAATGCTAGGCCAACTCCCTTAAAAACTTAAAACATGGATTTTCCCCTCGATTACAAGTTTTTTTTTCTTTTTTGTAGTAGTTTTATAATGCCTATTAAAAGGGGTACCACTGTCAAAAAAGCCAAGATGCACAAATGCGAGGTATAGAAAGGCATTTCAATAACGAAAATCAAACGAATCGAGGGTTTATCTTTAATAGTCAGGAGATATGCCAAAACAGTGCGAAAATGGGGCCATGACCCGCGTGACCGACCCCACCACCGCCGCCCCGCACCCAAAAGACGAAGCACAAATACAGGAAATTTAATGGAATTTAAAATTAATCAAGCAAAAAAATAAGGGTAGTTTTTTTATAAGTTCAAGAGAATAGCCAAACCAGTGCGATGCGGCGCGCAGGCCGCGTGACCTTGACCCCCTCCACCGCCTCCTACACAAATGCTGAGATGTACACAATACAGGGTTTAGTAAGGTTAAATTTAATAATTTCTTTTAAAACAAACCCGAGGAAATATCTTTATTTGTTCAGGGGAAAATAGCCCAAAACAGGCAATGCTGCGCGCATGACCCGCAGACTTTTTACCCCCATCACCCTGCACCAAAAGCCGAGATGCACACAAAGCAGAGATGATAGAAGGGATTTCTACAAATAATTAACAAAGAGAGGCTAATATCATATAGTTCGGAGATATAGCCCAAACAGTGTGAACTGCGCGCGGACCCGCTAACCTTTTACCCCCGCTCAGCGCCCCCCGCAAAAAATGCCCAGATGCACACAAGGCAGAAATAATTACTGCGCCATACAAATTTTTTACCATGTGTGCTTCTCTCAAAAAGTTTAGGGGATTTTTTTTCCCCGGGGTTTGCCCCAGACACTCATGCTTTTTCCGATTTTTAGATTTTTTACAGAACCTTTTTTTTATAAATTGATGCTTCGTGTGAAATTTGATAGCAATCAAAAGATTATTTCAAAAGAAAATTGCAATATTCAATTTTTTTTTCGATTTTTAAAATTTCTTCGACTTTTAACCACTTTCTTGATTCGATTGTAATGTTTTTTTCACAAAACCTTAGATAATTAATCTAAATTTTAAAAAATTTAATATATTCATTTGAAATTTGGCGAAAAATCATAAAATTTTTTCTCATAAAATGAAATTTACGTTTTTTTTTTCTTTTTTTTTAATTTACGCTCACCCAAAAACCGCCTGAAAAAGCTTTTTCGAAGTTTCCCTAGTAAAAAACTTTAAGGTTTTGTGATTTTTGCTTTTAAAAAAAAAGTGAAAAACTTCCCAGAATCATAGAAAAAAGGGTTTTTTGGATGAGCGTACGAAGTTTCCTTTCCACTACACAGGAGAAAAAAAACCAAAAATTTTTTTTTTGTTGTTTTTTAATACGATTCCGGCAAATGCTAGCGGATTAGCCTTAAAATTTAGGGGTTTTTGGAAAGGGCTGAATTTTGGATTGTATACCCAGAACAATATTATAAGAAAGCCTCGAGGAGCCATGAAAAAATTTTACCCGGGTTTAAAGGGGGGTGGAAGGGGGTAAAAAATGGCTTTTTTCAAATTTTAAAAAATTTTCGAAAATCAAACTAAATTTGATCCTTAGGCTACAAAATTTTTACATATTTAGTAAAAGTCCAAATTTTAAAAAAAAAAATAAACATCAAAATATTATGATATCAAATTTAAAATTTTGCCCCCTTTGTTTTTTTTTTCAAAAATTTTTACCACTGTGCTGGAGGATTACCTACCTTTTACGGGTTAAGTGATAGGCCCGGGAATTTTGTTTTAAAACACTTAGAAAAATGATCTAAAAAATTGACCCAAAAGGGCCCCTCAAAAATTTTGTTTGCGAATGGAAAAAGGGGGGTGTACAAAAAGGGGGTTGAAAAACTAAAATAAAAATCCGATTAAAATTTTATATTTATACGCCATTTTAATGTGTATTGTAGTAAAGGTCTAAACTTGTTTTAAAAAAATTAAAATTTTCCATATATGTAAATCTGATCAGATATGCGCCCTTTTCCCATTTCCATAAATTTCCTCAATTTTTCGAAAGTGTATCGTGCGCCCCCTCTTTTTGTCACAAATTCTCCAAAATTTTACGAAAAAGGGGACAAAAAACAAGTTTTTGTGATGCTTTGGTAATTTTTTACAAAAGGGACTTTGACCCCATTTTAACGAATTCCTAAATTTTTTTACGAAATGTTCGTATACACCCGGTTCAAATTATCCCCAATAATAAAAACAAGGATAAAAAATTTTTTTTTAAAACCCTTAGGACGTTTCACTCATTACTTTGACCCCTTTTCCCAAAAGTTTACTCAATTTTAACGAAAGTCTTCAGTGAGCTGTTTTGTCTAAAATTTATCCTAATAATACGAATTAGGACAAAAATAAATTTTTCATCCCTTTGGTACTTTTTTTTAAATAAAGGACTTTGATTGCTTGTTCACAAATTACTCAATTTTAAACAAAAGTCTTCGGGATCACTCGTTTAGTTAAAAATTACCTAATATTACGAATTAGGAGAAAAAAAGATTTGTCATGCTTGGGTACATTACACTAAATAGACTTTGTCCCTTTTTCAAAGTTACTAAATTATTAACGAAAGTCTATCATGTGATGACTCGTTTTGTCTAAAATTTTTTTTTCCTTTTAAAATACAATTTGGACGAAAATAAGATTTTGAAAAACCTTTGGTACTTTTCACTGAATGGATTTCGTGCTTTTTTCAAAATTTTTACTAAATATTAACAAAAGTTTCTTGTGCACTCGTTTAGTTAAAAATTACCCTAATATTACGAATTAGGACGAAAAAAGATTTGCTCTTTGGGTTACATTATCCTCAATGATTTTTGTCCCTTTTAAAAATTTTTCCAATATAAAAAAAGTGATCGTGTGACCACTCTTTTGGTCCCAAATTATTCACATAATACAAATTAGTAAAAACATAAGTATTCTTCACGCATTATAACATTTTTATTGTCATGCACTTGAAAAAATAAAGAAAGCTTTAAACAAAAAAGTTTTTTAAAAAAATTTTTTTACTCCACTTTCTGGGTGAGGGAATTACTTTAAAGGGAAATTTCTGAAAACTATTTCTTTGAAACCGTGTTAATGTAGGTAAAGTAGACTCCCCCCTTGTTTAAAAAACCCTTTTTAAAGACCACATTAAAAGAAGATTAAAATGAACATTTTTTAAATGTAAAAAATTTTGCTTGGGTTCGAATTTTCCCTTTTATCAAAAAATACCTTAAACTTAAATTTCCAACCCCAAATTTCCCAAAAATCTTTAAAATTTTAAAATTTTTCCTTTCCAAAATTCCCCCCACCAAGCACAAAAATTTGTCCCCCCCCCCCCCCCCCCCGGTATTTGCACAGCGAATACAGTCAAACGCGGCGGGGATAGGGGCAAAAAACCCAGAATGGGGGGGCCCCACAACCCCCAATTAGCCAGAGGAAAGGGGTTTTTTTTTTCGAGACACAATAGTAATACGCTGGGCCCCGGGGGGGGGAGGGGGGGAAATTTTTTGATTGCTATTATTTTTTCCTATTTTTAAATTTTTTTTAATTTTTTCATAAAACCCCTAGTATTCCTAAAAAAAGTGTTATAAAACCTACAAAGGGAGGGGGGGGGAAAAAAAACCCTCCACCGGCGTATTTAAAAAAAAACCCAAAAGATTAAGTCATAAATTTTAAAAATTAAAAAAAATTTATAATATTTTAATTGGCTACAAAACCCCCTTTAAAAAAGGGAAGGGTTTTAAATACATTTTGATTCTTAAAAAAAAATCAAAACCTTTTGAAAATTACCCCCGGGTTAAAATTTTTTTCTCCCTTTCTAATATTAGAAATTTTGAACAAGGTTAAAAGCCCCTTTTGTTAAAATTGAAAATTTTTGAAAACTTAATGTCCAAAACTAAAATTAAAAATTTGACAAAATCTTTATTTTCGTTAATTGTATTTAGTAAATTGAGCAAAAAAAGTCTAATGTTTAACCCCTTTTTTTAAACTTTTAAAATGGGGGAAATTTGAAAAAACGACCCAAGGTTTTTTAAAAAAATTTTTTTTTTCCTTTTTTTTTAAAGGCAATTTTAAAAAGAGGGGAAAAATTTTCGTAAAAATTTAATTTTAAAATGGGGAAAAAAATTGGAAAAATTCCCAAAAATAAAAATTTTTTTTAATTGAAAAGGGGGAAAATTTTTGAAAAAAATGGTGGAATAAATTTTTAAAATTTTGGAAATTATAAATAAAAGGGGGTAAGATAATTTTAAAAAAGGTTTTATTTTTTAAAAAATTTACCTTTTAAAAACCCCCTTTCTTCAAAAATTTTGAAAGGGTTTTTTTTTTAGTTTTTCAATTTTATTACCCCCCTTTTCCCCCCTTTTTCCTAACTTTTTTACTCCTCGGGAATTTTTTTAAACCTTTTATGTTAAAAAATTAGGGCCCCTTATAAAATTAATTTGGCTTTACACATAGTAAAATTTGTAAAAAGACAAAAAATTGGGTTTTGAAAAATTATTGATTTTTTAATTTTTTATTAAAATTTTCTTTTCCCCTTTAATAATTTTTTTTCAGGTCAATTTTTTTTCTTATAATTTGTTTGATTTAATTTTTTTTAAAAAAATTTCCATTTTTTACCCCCCTTAAAACCCCCTTAAAACGATGGTTTTTTTTTGGCCCGACAAAAACTTAAATAGTTTTAAAAAAATCCAAAAAAATCTCCCCCAAAAAACCCCAAAAGTTTTTGATTTTTTTTAAATCCCCTTTTTTCCTTAATTGTGTTTTTTAGACCTTCAAACTATAACTTAGAACTTTCCCCGGTTTTTTTCCATAAAAAATTTTTCCAAAGAAAAAATTTTTTTTTTTTTTTTTTGTTTTTTCTGTTTGTATATTTGTGTGTTTGTTAACACGATTCTGGCTAAACCGCTACTCCAACTTCGATGAAACTTTCTAATGGCCTTTAAAATCTCTGGATTTAGAACTGACACGTTTTTGATCGCAATCGAAAAATTATTTCTCGTGAAAATCGCAATTTTACGATTTTTTTTCGATTTTCTTGTTTTTTCTGTTTGAATTTTTGTGTGTGTTTTTAACACGATTCCGGCTAGGCCGATACTCTAATTGCGATTAAGTTTTTTGGAGGCCTTCGAAATCTCTGAACTTAGAACTGCCACGTTCTTGAGCGCAATCGAAAAATATTTTTCATTAAAATCGCAATTATACTATTTATTCGATTTTAAAAAATTGTCTTCGACTTATAACATTAACATGCTTTATTCGATTGTAATGCTTTTTTCACAGAACCTTAATTTTATGAATTCATATATTCCTTTGAAATTTGAGCGTAATCTAAAAATTATTTCTCATAAAAATCGCAATTTTACGCATTTTCATTTTTAAAAAATTACGCTTATTCAACAATGCGCCTAAAAAGCGTTTGCGAAGCTTCCTAGTAATATGATATTTGTTTTGTATACAATAACAAAGAACAAATAACAATAAAAACATGACAACAATCACCTACAATGCGTTCAAAAAGCACTTTTAAAAGTAAAGTGATCCTACGCAAACTAAAAACTTACAAAAAAACTCATCCATCAACGATTCTAAACAAGCGTTCGCAAAGCGGCCTTGTTTATGAAATTGAAGTTTATGTCTTCTCTTTAAAATAAGCTATCACCTTATCATACATGTGTACAGTACACCAACGATGTGGATGTGTCTGGGAATAATATTCCGTGTTGGGGGGCTATTTTCCCCTGAAGCTACCTGGTTACCCGTTTGTGCCCAAACGAAATAAATGCGAGCACAAACGATGCACAAACGACATAGTGCAACATTTCATATTTCACAACTAATATTCATAATATCAGTCAGTGTAAAACATTATTTTATTCACGAATATTCAAGCATTCAAATATCCGCGCCAGTGTTCAAACAATTAATATCGATATCTTTATCGACCTCAAGCAGTGCGATCAAGCAGTGCGTTTCTTTTACCGACTGAGATATCGACATCTGGATCGACCTCCAGACAGTGCTGCATCTTGGCGGCGTAATTACCAACTAACCAAAGACGTCATCTAGTTGCGCAGAAGCGCATCGGGCCAAACCACGCGCGGCTCCGCTTCCACTAAGCATCTATTACCGCACGCCTACATTGGCACTTTACACGGTGTTGCCGACGCGAAACCATGAGAGATAGAAACCTGTGCAACCTGCTTCAATCGATGGGCTTTTACTATGAGATGACCCATTTCAAGTTTCATTCCGATCTACTGATGCGTCTAGAAGTTATTGAGACGTCAAGATCGTTCAAAAATACTTTCTTCTTGGTGTTGGGTGAGTGGGTGGGTGGGTGGCTAAGGACGTATCAGTTTGTGGGCCTTCAATGGATAATGTTAGAGAAGCCAAAATTTGCACCGAACTCAGTTATCTCAGTGGCCATGTGCTTTACAATCGGTAATTGGATTAGATGACAGGAAGCTTAGAAAATGCAAAAATAACAAATTATATTTATTAAATAATTAATAAATATATTTTTTATTTTAAACAAAATAATGGACTTGGCCAAACTTCTAGAGCTCACCACTTTATGCAGTTGAGCCACTTGTATCTTCCTCGTTTTCGGCTTGGCCCCCTTTTTGCAAGCTTTTGCATTTTTTGTATGGTATATCAATAATTTTTTTAGATCGTACACGGTATGGATGTAAGCATTCAAGTAGAGGAAATTACTTTATTACAATGATTCAAAATCAAATCTCACTCATTGTTAGTAAGAAGGTTTGAGCATCGCAATTAAAAAATAATAACAGAAACATAACTATTTTTTGTCTCGAACACCACTCGTATGCACCTCAAATGTCAATTAAAATAAAGATCAAATTATTTAAGCTTTGTTATTTTGGCTTCTCAAACTTAATCCATTGAGGGGCCACGCCAATCCGTTTCTCAACAAGACACAAATTAAAAAATTTGTTTTATTTCCATTATCTCAGCTTCCGGTCATCTTATCCAATTACCGTTTGTAAAGCAAATTGCCACTGAGATGACTGACATCGGTGCAAATTTTGACTTCTCAAACATTATCCATTAATGGCCCACAAACCGACATGTCATTCTGTAACTCTATGCCAATCCGTTTCTTACCAAAACACGAATTAAATATTTCTCGATTTGGTTAGTCGGGAAACACTCCCGTAGGTGTAATTGTTATTATTTTCTACAATTCAGAAATTTAAACAATCCATTCAGATGTATAATGCAACTACAATTCAGAGATTAAAATGTACCCGTCCTGGTGGTCTAGTGGTTAAGACGCCTGCCTTGAATGCGGGAGACCCGTGGATCGAATACCGGTTGGGGCGGACTTTTTTAATTTCTGAATTGTAGTAAATAATAACGAATTAATTTAGAATATATTAATATCTATATTATTATCTAACTATAATTATGAAATAAATATATTAACCAGAATAACATAAAACATAAATAAATTAATTGAAACATTTACATGTGGAAATATCAAAATTAACAGACGCCATTCAAAATTAAAAGCTTGGTCGATGAATTTTTAGCTTGGTTGTCGTTACTGACTAACCAAAACATAACCAATCCAAATCCATGCTACTACGCAAACTAAAAACATTGACTTTCTCAAACATTTAAAACTGACTCTTTTTGTAGCCTGAGGGCAATAAAACATTAAAAACTTGAATCTATAAATTGTCAAGCTTAAGCCTAAAGGGCATCATTATTTTAAAGGGTATATTTCTTTGTATATTGTTCTGTCATTTAAAATAACTGACCGGTCTTTTCTTGTGTATAATTTTGTATCTTGTGTTATTCAATACACTTGCCAATTTAAATTTTAGTGTAACCCTTCATTGTATTTGCTCCCTGCTTACTCACATTGCATTTCCCAATTGTTAAAAGGATGGGATAGCCACGAAATTAAAACCGCGCGAAATAACAGTTTTTTCGTGATATCTCGAGAACGATGCAAAATATCTAAAAACTGATTTAAGACCGAATTGTGGTTTTGTTAGAACAATATAATGCAAGAAAAAATATAGTCATGTGATGGTAATTAAGTTTTTTATTAGAATTTTAATCTTAAATACAAATTGCACCAATTATTATATTTGAATATTTTTTCTTGCATTGTTCTAACAAAACCACAATTCATCCTAGAATCTGTTTTTAGATATTTTGCATCGTTCTCGAGCTATCACGAAGAAACTGTAATTTCGTGTGGCTTTAATTTCGCGACTATCCCATCCTTTTAACAATTTTATTTAGACGAAACTGTAGTACCAACGTGTTCTACCGACTGACAGGAAGGACAACTGTAAGTCTTTTTCTTTGTATTTTAGTGGTAATTTTACAACAGGTGTGGAAAATGAGACATATCCGCATGGGGGGGCGGGGGGCGATCACGACCAGGAGGCCAAATCTTGAGCCCACTCGTTTCGAGTCGAGGAGTCGAGTCACTCATTCTATGTCACCGGTGACTTGGGGTAAACGATAATCGGTAGTCTTGGGGTTATTTTCACGGCTTGAGGCTCCGCCCCCAACAATCCCATAGTGACCAATAGAAAACTTTGTTACAAAATAAAATCAATCAAAATCACAGCCATCTAGATCGAAATAATCAATCGATTTATTATGAAAGCTGTGCTATTTTGATTTTGTATTGTTGTCTTTGAAAGTGTAGGCCTAGATATCAAAATTGTCAGATAATAATTTGAATGGGCATATTTAATTTTAAACTTGGTGTTTGATCAATTTGGAAAGGGGTTGATGCATGTATTAATACGGTTACGTAAATTTGCCGGCTGTTAGCTCACCTTGTTACATCTATAATTGCATTTACAACTAGTAAGTCGTTCATCTAGATTGATCTGTCACAATTTATAACTACCAAATCAATAACAAACTGTTTTGATCGTCTCAAGTCGACAAAGTTCGAAAGTTTGAAACGTGAACAAACATTCGTTCCAAGTCACGGTACGACTCGTGAACTTGTCCCCAAGTCTACCGATTTGGCAATTTTGAGCGACTTGGAGGAATTTCTCGACTCAGAACGTGTGTGAGTTGAAACGAGTGGTTTCAAGACTTGGCTTCCTGAACGTGTGTGAGTTGAAACGAGTGGTTTCAAGACTTGGCTTCCTGAACGTGTGTGAGTTGAAACGAGTGGTTTCAAGACTTGGCTTCCTGGGCCCCTATTCAGTAACTTCACGGATTCAACTCTGTCACGGGACCGACTCCGTCGAGGTCGAAAGGTATGATTTACATGGCAGTGGACGGTCAAATGTGAACAAATGATTCACAGTCAGTTTGTCAAATATTCGAAAATGACATATAGATGTGTGTATTATTTCCAATCCGGAAGAAATGGGTTTTAAATGGTATAATTTTATGAAAAAAGGGAACGCACGGGAATCTCAGGGTAGGCCCTTACTAGAGGTAGGTTTTCTTTGAGCATACTATTGTTATTCGTTTGAGAAAGTTAATAATCTGGTTGTGTTTACGTGTAGGCCAAGGCTTATCATCCACCATTTTATACAAATATAACCGAGTCGGACTCGGTTGTCACGGATTATATCGCAACGATATCGACCTCAACTGGGTCGATCACTTACAACAGAGACGATTACCGTTGGAAACGCCCGGGTCCAACTCCGTCAGAGTTATAGAATCGCAGTCCTGAACGTGTGTGAGTTGAAACGAGTGGTTTCAAGACTTGGCTTCCTGAACGTGTGTGAGTTGAAACGAGTGGTTTCCAGACTTGGCTTCCTGAACGTGTGTGAGTTGAAACGAGTGGTTTCCAGACTTGGCTTCCTGAACGTGTGTGAGTTGAAACGAGTGGTTTCAAGACTTGGCTTCCTGAACGTGTGTGAGTTGAAACGAGTGGTTTCAAGACTTGGCTTCCTGAACGTGTGTGAGTTGAAACGAGTGGTTTCAAGACTTGGCTTCCTGAACGTGGTGTGAGTTGAAACGAGTGGTTTCAAGACTTGGCTTCCTGAACGTGTGTAGTTAAACGAGTGGTTTCAAGACTTGGCTTCCTGAACGTGTGTGAGTTGAAACGAGTGGTTTCAAGACTTGGCTTCCTGAACGTGTGTGAGTTGAAACGAGTGGTTTCAAGACTTGGCTTCCTGAACGTGTGTGAGTTGAAACGAGTGGTTTCAAGACTTGGCTTCCTGAACGTGTGTGAGTTGAAACGAGTGGTTTTCAAGGCTTCCTGAACGTGTGTGAGTTGAAACGATGTGTTTCAAG
This sequence comes from Sweltsa coloradensis, assembly GCA_024449915.1. Lineage (NCBI taxonomy): Eukaryota > Metazoa > Arthropoda > Insecta > Plecoptera > Chloroperlidae > Sweltsa > Sweltsa coloradensis. The sequence continues at coordinate 53,387 of JAMZAV010002605.1, forward strand.
ACTTGGCTTCCTGAACGTGTGTGAGTTATTATTATTATTATTATTATTTATTTTCTGTTCAACATTACATTTACATGGATGTGTTACAGAAAGGGGACAAGAAACGAGCCGCAGCGACCCATACAGTAGATGTCTTGTCCCCTGGCCTTAATTCTAATTTATTTTTCTAGTGAGTGATGATGATCGATGAGAACATTAATTAATGAATAAGTGAATGAATGAATGAATAAATGAATGAATGAATGAATGAATGACGGAATGAATGAATGAATGAATGAATGAATGAATGTATTTACATTGTTGCACAGAATTAATGAGATGCGTCCCTAACTATTATTATGAATTATATTAAATTAAATTACTAACTAAAACAGGCGACATAATCCAGTCCATATTCGAATCATTGCCCCGTGTGTACTAGCGGTTCGTCAAAGATGAGTGTGTGAAATAGTGAAATAGATATGGTATTCAAATTAGGAGATGACTGATAGATGAGAGATGATTTTGTGAGATTGTTTATGATATGTGATGTTTATGAGAAATGAGTTTTAACTGCCGATTTGAAGTGTGTTGCGGAATCACATTGCCGGCGTATGCTGTGAGGCAATGAATTCCACGTTGTAGCAGATCTGTGGAAGAATGATTTTTGATAGGCTGCAGTGCGACAGGTTGGAGGTCTTAGATAGACGCCCTGTCTATTGCCTCTTCCCAGGTGGACGTACCTGTACTCCACTTCCAGCCGTTTTAGTGGGTCCAGGTCTATTGTCTCGCGAAAGCTATGTGTAAGAAAAAGTGTGTCTGTTTGGTTAATGATATTGTTTATTGTTGGAATTTTGCATTTTGTACGTCTTATTGTTGCACTCTTTTCATGGCCCAGAATGAATTTAGTTGCTCGGTTTTGTATTTTTTCTAGAGTTAAAAGATTTGATTCGGTTGTGGGATGCCATGCGGGATGCCATAGAGAATTATTGGCCGCACTAATGTTTAAATATATTGTTCGAATGACTTTGGGCTTGCATCCTTTCAGATTCCTGTACAGGAAGCCGAGGATCTTGACGTTTTTATTCTCAAGTTATCTACATGGCGATTCCACTTTAGATCTGACGAGATATGCAGGCCCAAGAGCTTGACACTGTCGGTTACTGATATTTTATTGTCCTGAATGATGTATTCAAAGTTGATGGTAGAAGGTGATTTTTTTAGTCGGAGACACACAGATTTTTTTTACGTTTAAAGGCATGCTATTCACTTTGCACCAAACTGCGATGTTGTTGAGGTCGTCCTGAAGGGCCCTGGAGTCTAGTACGGTGAAAATTTGGGCCCGGGAAGATCGTGAAGTCGTCGGCGTACTGGAGACATTGTGAGTTGACGCATGCCGGAGGTCTAGCATGTAGATGACAAAAAACAGGGGACCAATTACGCTGCCCGGGGGTACCCCGGATGTGACGCTTCGAGGACGTGAAGTGGCGCCTCCGAAGATGACACTCTGTTGCCGGCCAACCAAGAAGGAGCTGCACCATTGTAGTAGGTTCCCTCTGATTCCGTAATGGTGCAACTTGTTTAGAAGGCGGTGGTGTGGCACTGAATCGAATGCTTTGCTCCAGTCCAGAGAGACTACGTCGATTTGCTTCGTGTTTTGTTGGTCGAATGTGTGTTGCCATTCTTCAATTAGATTCGTCAGCATGGTTGTGCACGAGCGTTTTGGTAAGAACCCGTGTTGATTGTTGTTGATTAGCCCGTTAGATTTCATGTGATCGAATATAGTTGTCGAAATCATTTTTTCTAGTAGTTTACAGACCACCGATGTGAGGGCGATAGGTCTATAATTCTCTATATTTTCCTTTGTACCTGATTTAAAAATTGGCACTATGTGTGCTTGTTTCCAATCAGATGGGATGGAACCGGCTGACAGCGAGGTGTTGAAAAAGCTCGTAAGAGATGGTGATATGGCAACAGCGCACTTCCGTAGATTCTCGGCGAGATGCCGTCTGGCCCAGTGGCCGCCCCTCTCGCAGATTACGCAGGTGTTCGGTAACTGTTGCTTCCGAGAAATACAAGTGTTTGTAGGGGTAGAGGGGGGAAGGAGCATTCAACCCTAGAACGGCGAGTTCTCTGGCCTCGAGAAGTTAGCCTTGAAAACATTGCTGAAGGCTTCCGCTATGTCTGTCGGATCTTTTATCTGCTCTCCTTTGTCCACATAGAAATCCGGGGCGGTGCTACCACATTTAGCATGAATAAACTTCCACACGTTCTTGGTGTTATTTGATGTTCCAAGACCCCACATGTATGTTCGGTGAGCCTGCCTGATGGTATTTTTTACGAGTTTTTTCTGAGCGTTTAGCATGTTCAGATTGATTTCACTGTCGTTTGATTTCCACTTTTTGTATAATTTGTCTCTTCTTTTAATTTGCTTTATAATGTTTTGATTGATCCCATGGCGGTCGCTGTCTACCACTGATTTTTGTTTTGGTATTGCTGAATTTACACATTCCCAGAATACCCCCTTCCAAGAGTTCCATGTTGTCTCAATACTGTTTCCTTGATCGTGAATGGTCGGTAGGTGTTTTTGAAATAATTCACTGAGTAAGTCCCAATTTGCATTTTTGTAATTGTAAGCTTCTTTCTGCACTGTTTTGATTTTGGGTTTGTTGCATTTGAGAGTTGTCAGAACTGCGTGGTGGTCACTCACCCCGGAATGACGAGGGCCTCTTTTATTAGGTGTGGGTCATTACAGAGGACAAGGTCGATGAGGGATTGTTTTGTAAGAGACGAGCGGGTAGGTTCGGAAACATGTTGTGAAAGAAAGAGGTCGTGAAAAGAGTTCAGGTATGCGTCTGCGACCTTGTTTTGGAGCAGTGCCGTTACCTTTGTTGTCCCAGGTGATATCGAGATTAAAGTCTCCAAATAACAGCACAGCCGAGTAATCCTTCATGACATTTTGGGTGTTTTCAATGGAAAGCATCAACTGTTTGTCTAGGAAGGCATCTGTTTTAGCCCTATAAGCTGAACCGCAGAGGGGTTTCTCTTTACCCAGTTTATTTCAACCCAGACCACCTCGGCTTCGGTTTCCAAGTCGCGTCGTCTAGTGGCAACTATGTCTGGTGTGTAGCAATGAGAACACCCCCACCAACACTTCGTCTATCTTTTCGGAAAACATTGAACGAGTTGTCAAAAATCTCTTTGTCACTTATGTTATCATTGAGCCACGTTTCACAGACGCAAATTATTGGGGCGTTTTGTGCTTCTAGCCATGCTCGAATGTAGGCCTTCTGGATGGGTTGTTTAGGCTCCTAGCGTTGAACGACAAGATAGTGATGTTATGATGCGGTGACTCATCAAAGGGGGCGTCGCCGTCGTCGTATGCCTCTGTGGCGTGCCCTTCAAAGAATGATTCCGAGAGTTGTGGCATTGTACACTTCCAACAGAGAAACGTCCGGGTTCTTCCTGCAGGGCATGCGGTCAGCTGAGTTTATACAAGTTCTATGGGCAAAAGCATTGCACGATGCACAGGCGATAAAGATTTGATTTTTTTCTTCCTTTTGATTGGCATAATTGGCACCATTTTGTTGCAATTTTTACACAAGTGTTGTGATAGACCCGGTTACACGAACTGCACTTTGTTGACAGCTGGTTTTTTGCGGCCGAGATGTTTGTTGCACTCTTGACAGATGTCACGCGGCGGCAGCGTGTCTGGTCCGGGGTTGAGATGCACATCCCGCTCAGGGCTAGCAGGAATGCGGTCAGAAGGGGATGGGCGACAGAGAGTCGGCCTCGGTGTCTGGTTGGGGTGAACTTCGCAACACGACCCGGTCCAGACCGTTCGAATGTTCGCCCACGCACACGCTCAACAGTGTTTCTTCCACTACCAAAAATTATAATGTAACTACTTACAGAAGCTTTGCTTGATACCATCATGTCCTCCAGCGGTTCTCCATAACCAACCTCTCGAGCACATTGTACCGCACAGATTGGTAGTTGTTGTACACTGCTGCCGATCGTATTACGCACACAAACACAATTAAAACACAGAGCCGAGTGACACCGAAACTAACCCCTGCCGCCATCTTGTGGCAGTTGAAACGAGTGGTTTCAAGACTTGGCTTCCTGAACGTGTGGGAGTTGAAACGAGTGGTTTCAAGACTTGGCTTCCTGAACGTGTGTGGTTGAAACGAGTGGTTTCAAGACTTGGCTTCCTGAACGTGTGTGAGTTGAAACGAGTGGTTTCAAGACTTGGCTTCCTGAACGTGTGTGAGTTGAAACGAGTGGTTTCAAGACTTGGCTTCCTGAACGTGTGTGAGTTGAAACGAGTGGTTTCAAGACTTGGCTTCCTAAACGTGTGTGAGTTGAAACGAGTGGTTTCAAGACTTGGCTTCCTGAACGTGTGTGAGTTGAAACGAGTGGTTTCAAGACTTGGCTTCCTGAACGTGGTGTGAGTTTGAAACGAGGGGTTTCAAGACTGTGCTTCCTGAACGTGTGTGAGTTGAAACGAGTGTTTTCAAGACTTGGCTTCCTGAACGTGTGTGAGTTGAAACGAGTGGTTTCAAGACTTGGCTTCCTGAACGTGTGTGAGTTGAAACGAGTGGTTTTCAAGACTTGGCTTCCTGAACGTGTGTGAGTTGAAACGAGTGGTTTCAAGACTTGGCTTCCTGAACGTGTGTGAGTTGAAACGAGTGGTTTCAAGACTTGGCTTCCTGAACGTGTGTGAGTTGAAACGAGTGGTTTCAAGACTTGGCTTCCTGAACGTGTGTGAGTTGAAACGAGTGGTTTCAAGACTTGGCTTCCTGAACGTGTGTGAGTTGAAACGAGTGGTTTCAAGACTTGCTTCCTGAACGTGTGTGAGTTGAAACGAGTGGTTTCAAGACTTGGCTTCCTGAACGTGTGTGAGTTGAAACGAGTGGTTTCAAGACTTGGCTTCCTGAACGTGTGTGAGTTGAAACGAGTGGTTTCAAGACTTGGCTTCCTGAACGTGTGTGAGTTGAAACGAGTGGTTTCAAGACTTGGCTTCCAGGCCTCTAGAGAGAGAGGCTTCAGTCGCCCGCACAGAACAAGCTTCTCGCACGGGGATAATGAATGAAGCTGTATTTAGTTGTGGGTGGGGGGCATTAAACTTAAAGCCGACTTAGCCAACCCTGTAGGCGGCGAATCGACGAGCGAACAATGACAAACTAGAGACCGGCATATTTAAGTAGACTAGAAAAACGCTTAAGTCCCGCCGCGTTGATGGATGAGCTTTTTTGTAAGTTTTTAGTTTGTGTAGGACCACTTTTCCTTTGCAAGTGCTTTTTGAATGCATTGTGGGTGATTGTCAAGTTTCTATTGTTACTTGTTAATTGTTATTATAAACCTAAAAAAACTCATATTAAAACCTTTATTTCTATGGCTTCTGGCTAACTTTTTCAACTATTTCTTTCAAAAGCTACACATCACCATAACCTTAATGTCCATGTAAAATATGAACGTTGTAGCCCCACCACGTTTGGTCAGAATCGGCCCAATGTCACAACGAAAATATCGCACTAAAAATCGAAAAAAATACGTTGAAGTACGATATTCTAAGAAATATTTCTTTGATTGTACCCAAAAACGTGGCAAGTCTAAGTTTTGATGAATTGATTGATTGATTGACTGATTGATTAGCGTCTTTATTTATGTGGGATTAAGGCCTGTTAGGCCTTCTCTTCCATCCAACCATTTTAAACAGTTTAAGGATACAATACAAAGATACAGATACAGATACAAAGAAAATACAAACAAATTGAAATGAAATAAGCAATAGTAATAGTAAGATACAAAAAACGGTCCCCTCCAATTTTCATTAAGATCGCATATGCTATTTGCCCGGAATCGTGCGAACAACAGACAGAAAAACAAACCAAAACAAAAAAAACACCCGAGCTAAATTTTTTCGGGGATCAGTGAAATTGAAGTCTTCGCTTCGCTCATCCAAAAACACCGATCAGTCAAATTATTTAAGTCGTGATTAGCGTTTTCGTTAATCGTGTTTGGTTATTTTTGTATGTGTCGAAACTGTGAAACGAGCCAGCTGCTAATCATTGTGTGAATCGTGATGTTGGATGGAGATCAAGGTCGCCGACCATAACTTACCAACCACGAAGTTCATTGACGCAACGCACGGCCAGAAAGCAAAGAATCACATTTACAGGGTCTAGGTCAAGACCTAGGTGTGATCATTCGTACACATTAGGCCGCGTTCACATAACTTTGGTTTAGTCTTGAGAAATTGTTATTGGGCTGTTACAGTAATAAGAAATCCGATATCCTGATTGGTTAGTAATGTTTGTGTAATGTTTGTGTAAATTTACATTTAGGTTCAATTACATCTCGTTATATTTAAATAATCATGTCTTATAATTTTAAAAATTTCTGAAACCCCCTTAAGGTTTTTTTAATCTTCGCGATAGGGGTGCCTCCCCCTTCTCATTTTTTTTTTTCATTTATATTTTGAAATATCAACATTTTTAAGACTATTTTTGCATGTCAACTGCAATATTTAGCATACTGACCATTAGACTTTAAAACCATTTTGGCATACTGACCAATTAGACATTACCACTTTTGCATACTGACCGTTTAAAAAACTCAACCACTTTGCATACTGACCAATTAGACATGAACCCTTTGCATACTGCCAATTAGACATTAACCACTTTGCATACTGCCGATTAGGCATTAGCCACTTTGCCAAAAAACCCAAATTACGATAGGGCCCATTATAATTAGGGTGAATAATTTTAAATGCTTATTAACTAAAAATTTTTTTTAAATTTTAAATCAATTTTAAATTGTGTTTTAATATTGATGTTAAAAGACTAGATGAAGCTGGAGAAGCATCTCAAAATTTCTGGCTGATTTCAAGGTATCGAACATCTCGGGCCGGGGTTTAAAGGGAAACACCTGAAAGGCTACCAGTTCAGAAAAAGAAAATTTTGATGTCAAAAAGGGGTTTTAAAAAGGAAAAGTAAGTCGACGATAGACTCCGTCTGGGGGGGTATTGGGGGTGTCTGGAGGACCGAGGCTCACCACGTAGGTTCGCGCCAAATCATCTCGCAAGACGAACACAAGAAAATTGGCGATGTTATCGGACTTTCCGAGTAGGAACTGCGTGGTTATAAAATTAGAAATCCATCCAAAAGTAGGGGCAGTTAACAGGAGGCTCCCTAGGGCGTATGTCCAGGGGTCTTTCCAAAAGAAAACCGTCTCAAGTTGGGGTTGCTTCAACCATATAATTGGTCATTTCCTAGAAACTAGAGACTTCGTGGATGGGGGTTGTTTCTACGCACGTTCTGCAGGAAATGTGGGGCAAGGAGAGTGGGAAAAAGAGGGTGGAATGGTGTGTGGTTTTTCTTGAGGCCCCCGAGTGGACTGTTGGTCGTGTGGTGGCCTATGGGGCGTGTGGATAAAGCACATTTGTGAAGATGGAGGCAACTAAATGTGCCTAGGAGATTATTCGGTAAAGGGGTTTTTAGAGAGTCCTATGGTACGGGACAAGTAACTCATTGAGGGAAAATTAAAATTGTCGTGTGAATAGGATCAGTGTGAGCGGGAAAAGGATTCAATAAGGCATTTTAATCAAAAGTGTTGTTTTTTTTTTCTTGGGAAATTTAGGTTCGTCTACGAAATTTTGATTTTTTTTATTTTACTGACCATTATCTACGTGAGGTTCTCTACGAACATTTTGTGTTTTTGTATGTGTCTACTGCCATAAAAACTACGTGAGGGTTCTCTACGAAAATTTTGTATTTTTTTATTGTCTACTGACCATAATATCTGTGAGGTTCATCTCGAACATTTTTATTTTTTTTATGGGTCTTGACCATATATCTCGAAAAATTTTTTTTTATTTTTATGTGTCTTGACCTAAATTTAACGGAAGTTTTTCTAAAAAAAATTTATCATCAAAGACAATCACCGTACGCAAGAAAAAAATCATTTTAACTTTTTTGATTAAATTACCTATTTAAAAAGACTACATTCCCAAGCGCGACCCTCTCTTCAAGAAACAAAACAGTAAATTAGCGGAGTTTGTGAACTGTAACCCTACGGGGCCGATCACCATGATACATTGCAAACTTCAGGAAGTGTTAACTACGCATAACCCGGATTACTACGTACCCCTCAAGATCCCCCAAGAATTTCCCCAATAGTGCCGTATAAAAGTCATAACATTACACCAAACTAAGGATTACGCCCAAAGACTTCAAAAACGGCTAAGACCTGTCTTTGACATTTTTCATTAAACCCAATATAATTCTGTAAACTTGTAGTATTTCTGTATTAGCTGTCGCCATTTTTTCAAAATTTCGAGCTCGTAGGGAGGGTGTAAAACCAATGTATCGCCCTAGTAACCGTCATAAGAACCAAATTGTAAACGTTTAAATGCCTACATATGTGTATATATAAACCTGCCGCCCCCCTTACGTCCTAAACCATATGCAAATATTTACTAAGTGAATGCAGACGGGGACGGGGCTCAGAGGTGACGCCAGCAAGGGAGTAGGTCTAATTAAGTGAAAAATTAACCTGAGAACTATAAAAAATTAAATTTTGTTTTATTACAAAACATTTTAAATATTAACTGATTTTTTAACTTTGGATTAAGGGGTTTTGTGTTCGAGGGCTTGAGCTAGATAAAATTACTATGTAATTTGTGAGATCGGTTCCAATCCGGGCAACGACAGGGTCTATCGCCACAATACTTTTAAAGTTAAATTTATCATAGTAATTTATGTATTTCCTTCATGTTTACTATTATATTCAATGTTTTCTCGGGATTTTACTGAAAGTATATGCTGTTGTTGAATAAATAAATAATAAAAGTAATGTTTCAGTGGCCTGTCATAGTGAAAGTTACTCCTTTTCATTGGGCGTCGTATAAAAAATAAAACGCCTGATTGGTCCGTCTAAGAATTTTGTTTTTTTTTATAACAATTTCTTCAAGACTAAAACGTAAACAATTTAACACGTATTTCCTATCCCCAATTAGTGTGAACGCGGCCTTACAAAATAATTCTAGGATTGGAGGTAAATAGAATACAGCCAGTTTGTGACAGCTCCATTCACCTAGTCCCCTCCACCATCACCACCTCAATTAAAATTTGCAAAATGTGAACGTGTCCACGATTTATGCTGAAATGTGACGTAGTTTAATCGTTTTCAGTAGGTCCGGATTGAAAGATGTAACCACTTCAATATGGGAGGGGATACATTCGAATAACATATCCCATAGAACTGTTCAAGACTTGGCGATTGATACTACATTTCAGTCAAAGAGCAGAAAAAATAATAAATTACTTGTTTTTCTTTTATTTGTCTTAGTCTTTAATTTCTGGGGGCCCACCATAAACCATAAAAGCAATCATCAATCATTTTAAAAACCCTTGGGCCCCTTACAATGTACTTTTTTTATTGGTTTGACCCAAAGCAAAGATTTTCAATTTCCCTGCCCCCTCAAAAAAATTTTAGCCCCAATGTTTTTTTTTTTTTTGGTTTTTTTTTTTTTGTTTTGTTCGCACGCTAACGGGCAAACGGCAATGGGGACCCTTGATAAAAAAATTGGGGGGGCCCTTTTGAAATCTCTAAACAAAGGACTTTGACACTTTTTTTTGGGGTACAATCGAAGAAATTTCTCTAAATATCGATTTTTACGATTTTTTCGATTTTTAAGTAAAATTTTCGTTCTTTTTGGGCCGATTCGGGCCCCAAACGGGGGGGGCCCTACCTAAACGTTTATTTTTACAGGGAAACAGTTAGGGCGGGGAAAAACCCTTTTAAAAGAAAAATTTTTTTAAAAGGGTTAGCCGGGGAATCTATAGAAAAAAAGGGTTTTCAAATATGGTTTTTAAATTTTTAAATTTTTAAAATTATTTTTTAATTAAAAATTTATTATTATTTTTTTATTATTATTTTTAAATTATATTTTATTATATTTTTATTATTATTATTATTTTTATTATTTTATTATTATTATTACCCAATTATATGTTTTTTGAAAATTTACTTTAAATTTTTAAAAATGGGGTTTAGTTAAGGCTTTCAACACTAGAGAGATAAAAGGAAAAAACAAAGAGAAAAGCAAAACGTGGGTGAAAAAAAGAATCCCAAATTAATGAAAAAAAAAGACCATCTTTTCCAAAAAAAAAAAAAGTGCCCCATTTTAAGGTGTTTAAAGGGAATTTTGTATGGGGAATAAATTAAAACAAAGTTAAAAAAATACTTTTAAACAAAAAAATATTTGAAAAAAAAAAGGCAATTTTTGTTTAATCTAAAAAAGAAAGAGATAGAACCCAGTATGGGGGGAAACATGGCAAAACATCAATAGTCTTTTTGGGGTAGAAAAAAACAAAAAATAGTTGGGGAAAAATTATAGAAAATTTCCCTCGGAAAAACGGGAAACAATACCAAACATAGTAGACGAATTCGCAAATACTTTTGTTGACGACTTTGGGAAAATCCCAATCCACCTTTTGTGGGACACCCAAAATTTTGTTGTTTACGCAACGAGAAAAAGATGCGTAGATAGACAGCCCCCAAATAAAATTGCACATTCCCCCTTTAGTGTAGCTAATTTAAAAAGATAAAATTTAAATAGTATGAATAGGATAAACAGGCTGGCTTTGGGAGGGAATTAGAATGAAAGTTTTACAAAAAATTTTCAGATAAAATAAGCCGGTAATAGCGTTGTTTAAAAAACTTTTTCTATAAAAGAAGGAATAATCCCGATGAGCTAAAAATTTTCAATTATAAGACCCATATATAAAAAAGGGCGATCATTTGGGACTAAAAAAAAAATTACAGGCCTATTCCCAAACTCCCAAGCATTGAAAAAATATTGGGAAAGATCCCGTAGCGGGACTGTTTAAAAAAAATATAGGAAAAAATTTTAAAATTAATTAAAAAAAAACACAATATGGATTTTTAAAAAAAGGAAAAAAAGAAACAGAAGAATTTAAGATCGTTCCCTGACATAAAAAAAACCCCAAAACTTGTTTGTATTTGCCATATAGTTGTAGTTCATAGTTTTAAAAAAACCCTTTTTGATACCCTTATCCCCCACTATACTTTTAGATCCCTTTTAAAAAAAAATAGGCGTACGAGGTACGTTTTTTAACGGGTTTAAAAACTATTTGTTAAATAGGAACCCTTAAAATTTAAAAAGTAGGGGATGTGTTTTAAGGAAGTTTAAATCATGTCCCCAGTGGCTTTACCAAAGGGTCAATTTGGGGTCCTAAAACTAAAATTTGGGTATAGGGTAAACCCGTTTTTTTTTTTTTTTTTTTTTTTGGCGGGAAATATTGTCAAGTGTTTATTTTTTTTATGGGGGACGACGTGCATTATAAGAATACATGAAAAACGTAAAAAACTAGAGAAAGGAATATTTGCAGGCGGGATTTTTTTAAAATCCCCTTGAAATGGAAACCCATGACATGGGACTCATTAAAAAGGGGAAAAAAAACCAAAAATTGTGCATATCTGCCCCCCTTTTAAAAACCCCCCCCCCGCCCGGAATGCCGGGGTATAGAGGTAATTGCTCACGTTTTTAATTTGTTTGCACAAAAAAACGCTGGAAAAAGATTTTTTTTAAAATTGTTCATGCCAGAAAAAAATTTTTTCATTTTCCCAAGGCCACCCCCTTTTTAGGTCTTGAAATGGGATGAAGATATGGCTGGGATATTCAAATGGGGGAACTATGCAATGGGACTAAACCCTGTGCTCATCAGCTTTACGCCGTAAAAGATATCTTTCATTTAAAAAACCGTAAAATGGTATTTTTTTTGCTCAGCTGAGTAAAGTTTTTTTCGTACGGTATATGGCTTGGGGTAATGCGTTACTCCCCCAATTAAAAATTTAATATAATTACAAAAAAAAAATTATAAAAAAAATGAATGAAAGAAAAATCGTTGAGGGAGATTTTGTTCGGATTTGTATTACATTTGATTTTTTCCCAGTTAGGGAAATCTTTGTTTATAAGCTGTTTTTAAAACCCATTACTTTGACAAAAAAAATAAAATTCTTATTAAACCACAAGCCTTAAAACTCGAGCCAAAAGTGAGGGAAATTTAAAAAAGTTACCACCCTTTAACAAAAAATTTATGGGAAGAGATCTTTAAAAGCTACTCTGTCCCTTTTAATATTTTAATGAGATTTTTCCCCAAAAATTTTTAAAGAATTAGTTTCATTTGGGAAATAAAAAAATTAAAATTTAAAAAGACATATTTGTTTCAAAAAAAAATATTTAGTTGAGTGGGGAAAAATTGTGGTTATGTGTTTTTTTATTTTATTTTTTTAGGTATTTATAAATTTTTCTTCTATTTTTTTCTTTCAAAAATTATTTTTAATGTCAAATTTTATATAATTATACATTTTATTTTTTTGGGGACCCCCAATGTCGGAAATTTTCAATTAATAAAATTTTAAAAATTATATTAGGTTAAGGGGTTCAGAAGTGAAAAACCCTTTTATCTTTAAAAAATATTTCCCACAGATAAGCTGCATGTGCAGTTTGGGAGGTCGAATGAAATAAAAATATGAAAGGGTTTAAAGAAGAAAGAAATGAAATTTTAAATAAAAAAAAAAAAAAAAAAAATAAATAAATAATTATTATATTATTTTTTATGATTATTTTTATTATTATTTTTAAATTATTATTATTATTATTATTATTATCATTATTATATTATTTATTATTATTATTTTTATTTTTATTATTTTTTATTATTATTATTTCTTTTATTCACCAATAAAAATTTACAAAAAGGGGTTTATTTAAGAATTTTCCCCAGAGATAAAACCAACTCTAAGGTAAAAACCCATTACAAAAAAATTAAAAATATACTTTGGCATTAAAAAATTTAAAAATACATACAAGAAAAAAACAGAAAAAAAATTTTTTTTACACTAAAACTTTGCGTAGTATGTGGGGGGGGTTCCCTAAAAATTTGCCCCTTTTAAAGTTTTGGAGTCCAGGATTGCCAGAGTTTAGGGTTGGAGGTTCTTTCAAAATTTTCCCAATTTTGTCCCACAAGCCCCAATAATTTTTGGTAAAAAAAAAAAAATTATTATTATTATTATTTATATTATTATTTTTATTTTTATTATTTTTATTATTATTATTAACAAGTAACTATGGGAAACTTGAAAAACATTAAACCTAAAATGGGGTTTAAAAAAGGAAATCTTGGGCCTCCCGATATTTGGAATTTAAAACCCAAAAGCAATAATTTACTACTTTTATAAAAATTATTAAAATTTTTAACCCAAAAAGATTTTGCAATTTTAGTTTTTTTTTATGTTTTGCTTAGGGTTTTTCATCTTTGTCCTGCTTCTTTATATTATATTATTCATCAATTTTATAATAGGTATCTTTTTGTTTTGTTTTTATTTGAATTTTGAAATTATACCCCCGCAAACAAGTTTTGTAGTACTATGATTTTATATTTTATGTTTTTTCACCCAGTTCTCCTTGTTTAAAATTTAAATTTAATTTTTCACGGCCCCAAAACACACGGGGGTGTTACTTTATGTGGGTTTCCTTTTTTTCTCCGAGAATGTTAATGTCCCAAAAAAAAATTTTTAAAATTTAAATTTAAAATTAAAATGGAACTTGAAAAAGTAAAGAGATCCCACGCATAAAAAACAAAAAAAAGGGTTTAAATCCATCAACGCGAGGGGGATTTAAAAGGCTTTTTCCTAGTTTATTTAAAAACCCCAAATAAAAGTAAACTTTTTTTCGGGAAACCCTGTTTTTTTCAGGAAAAGCAGGGCCACCCCCATATGAAAAAACCACTTTTTTGTGTTTCCCCCTGTTATAATTTTGGTTTTTGATTGTTTTTTTTTTTTTGGTTTGTTTTTTTTTTTTTAGACACATGTACAAAATAAACAAGATAGAGATAGAGATAGAAAAAAAACAAAAACCTTAACTAAAACATAAGTTTAGATACATACAAAACTTATTATTTCAGCATTTTAAACTTTATAATGTTGAAAAAAAAACTAACTAAAAAGCTTTCCCCCAAACGTTTTTTTAGCGCGTTGAGGATAAGTTTTAAATGTAAGTTTTTAGTTTCCGTGGGAATCTTTACTTTTGAAAAAGTGTTTTTTTAAACCCCATTGTGGGTTTGATTGTTGTAAGTTTCTTTTGAACTTGCAAAATTGTTATTAAACAATAAAAAAATCTTTACAAAAAACCTTTTAAATTTCTTGGATTTGGTTATTTTTTAAAAATTTTTTCTTTAAAAAAGGAAACCGTCCCATCAACATATGTCCATGTGAAAAAATAAAAACGTATTTAAGCCCCCCCTTTTGGTCAGAATCGCCCCAAAAGTTACAAAAATATCCCCCTAAAAATCGAAAAAAAAATGAAAAGTACGATATTCATGAGAAAAAATTTTTTCCCGACTGAACCAAAAAAAAGGGGATGTCTAAGTTTAGAGATTTTGAAGGTCCCCCCCAATTTTCATTAAGATCGAAAAGCCCTTTTTTCCCGTTAGCGTGCGAAGAACAAACGACAGGGAAAAAAAAAAAAAAACATTTTAAGCTAAAAATTTTTTTTGGGGTCAGTGAAATTGAAGTCTTCGCTTCCCCTTTATCCAACAAAATTACAAAACATTACAAAAACAAATACCAGGGCTAAACCCCCATTTAAAAAAAAAAATATACAAAAAATAATCAACCTACTAAAATGGGTCGATAAATAACAAATTTTTAATATTTACATTTTAGCATTTTAAATTTTTACAGTAATAAAATTTTGGGAAAATCATCTCCCCCCCCCCCCCCCCCCAATTTGTATTTTGTATAAATTTTAGAGGAAAAGGTAACTTTGGTCCAAATACATTGCCAAAAGTATTGTTATTGAAAAAAAAAAAATTAAATTTTTGGATGAGCGAAGCGAAAGACTTCAATTTCACTGACCCCCCCAAAAAATTTTTCCCCCAATGTTTTTTTTTTTTCTGTTTGAAATGTTTGTTCGCACGATAAAGGGCAAACGGGATATTTCGATCTTTATAAAAAAATTTGGGGGGGACCTTCTTTAAATTTTAAACTTAGACTTTGCCCACGCTTTTTGGGGAAAAATCGAAAAAAAATTTCTCTTTAATATCTTTCTTTAATGATTTATTTTTATTTTTTGGCGATATTTTCCCGACATTTGGGCCGATTCGACGAACGGGTGGGGGTTCAACGTTCATAAATTTTACATGGGCCCTTTTTTTTATGGTGATGTATTAATTTTTAAAAAAAAAAAAGTTAAAAAAAAAATTTAATTTGATTTCCCCCCCCGAAAAAAGGTATTTAAAAATGAGTTTTTTTTTGGTTTTTTTAAAAACAATTAACAATAACAATTTGAAACTTGATAACAATCCCTTTCAAGCCCTTTAAAAAGCACTTGCCAAAAAGGGAAAAATGGTTTACGCAAAAAAAAAAAACTTACAAAAAGCTCACCATAACGCGACGGGACCCTTTAAACGTTTTGTAGTAATACCCGAAAAAAAATACTTGGTGAAAAAAGAATTTATTTAAAAAATAAAAGAATACAGCATCTTGAACTTATTAATCAAAAAAATAAAAAGTTTTAATAACCGTACGGTACTTAAGGGTTAGTAAATGAACTCAAACGTAGATATTTTTTCCCTTTTTCGTACACAAAGAACTAAAATACATGTTTCGCCAAATAACCCCTATACACGGGACACGCCCCTCGCACACGCAAACGGCAGCCCCAAACGAGGGGGGGGGGGGGGGGGCTAGCCCTTAAAATTTGGCCCCCCCACACAAATTTTTAATGGCTAAAAATCTTCTTTCTCCCGGGGCTTTATCAGAACGATTAATTATGGAGATTTCAAAACAACGAGAACATATCGTGAAAATTGGAAAAAAAGCTTTAAGGGCCCGTCGCCCTTTAGGATGAGCCCCTTTTTTTTTTTTTATATGCGTGGGATCCTTTACTTCCCTTTAAGTTCCATTGGCCCAAAAACATTTTTTGGTTTTAATTTTTAATAAATTTTTTTTAAAGTAGTTTTTCTTTTGAATGTCCCCCAATATCTGTTTGGCCCCCGAAGGATTGCTTTTGATTTGCATTGAGGTGATTGGGGGTAAAATTTTTTTGTTACCTTGTTTTAAATTTTTGGTTTTTACTTCAAAAAAAAAAAAATATTAAAAACCCTTATTTTATGGGGTTTGGCTAACTTATCAATTTTTCTTTAAAAAGGTTTTTACCGCGGGATAACCAATGTTTATGTAAAATTGAACGTTGCAGCCCCAACCCTTTTGGTTTAGAATGGCCAAAGGGCACAAAATTATCGCATTAAAAATCGAAAAAAATCGTAAAAAGTACCCAATTTCATGAGAAATATTTTTCTATTGTTTTCCCAAAACAATACAAATCTAAGTTTTGAGTTTTTGAAGGTCCCTCTAATTTTAAACAAGAAAACGCCTGTGCCCTTTGCCCGTTTTGCGTGCGAAAAAAAAAGACAGGAAAAAAAAAAAAAAAAAAAAACATTGGAGCCAAATTTGTTTTTTGGGGGGGGGAGGAAATTTTAATGGTGGGAGGGGGGTAGAATTAGTTTTCCCCCCGCCCCCCCCCACCCTCCCACACCTTCAATACCCTTTTTATCCCGGGAAAATGGGCGAGTGATTATTTATTTGAAAACATAACGATTTCGATTGTCAATAAAACAAAAATGATGAAGGTAAATTTTGATTAGGGGACTTTTTTATTATGTAAAAAAAAGGCGGCAGTGGGTAATTTTTACGTTTAGTGAAGCGGGTCGTTGAATTTTTTCCAAGCAGAGGTCAAAATACCGCACGAAAAAGCCCCACTGGCAACCGTCCCAACATTTTGTTGGGCCTTGTTTTTTCTCCCCCCCGAGCTAAAAATATAGTTAAAATTTTCCCTTTCCCCTGTAGCACATCTTTTAAGGGAGTAACTGAATGCAAAAAAATTTGCAAGTAGGTTTGGGAAAAAGAAATTTGGGTTTAAAAAAAACCGTACCCGGGCTTATAGTAATCTATAGGTTATAGATTATAAAAAATATATTTTTATTGACGAGTTATTAAAAATATAACCGAAGGGGCTATATTTTTAAAAAACCTTTCTTGTTTTGAATTTTTGGGACGGCCGTCTCCATCGTCAGACCACGACACACATTATAAATCCCAAACTATTTATTTTTTTTTTCTTTTTTTTTTTTTTTTTCTAAAAACTTTTACAATCAAATCACAAACCCCGGATAGTTTTGGCGCGCTCTGATTCGGGAAAGGGCCCCGGGGTTTGATTCCGTCCCCAGGGCCCGGGAAACCTGACGAAGGTTTTTTTTTCCCAGGTTTTCCTCAATAGTTTAAGCGAATGCAAGGGATTTATTTCCCCTTAAACAACCCTTAGGGCATCCCTTTATAATCGTCCCATTTCCCCGGAACCTACCTAGTTTGGGTAGGCCCCACATGAAGGGGCATGGGAATTTCAAACCCCGGGGAGGCTTCCCTTGAAAAAAAATTTTTTATTCTTATATTATTTTGTTATTTTTTGTATTTTTGTATGTATGCTTTTTATTTTTAGTTTACAATTTTTACACCCAGGCCTTTTTACATTTTTTTTTAAAATCCCCCCAAAATCACAAAAAATTTTTTTTAAACCCTTCCAATTTCTTTTTGATCTCTCTCAAACCTCTTGGTAGCATTTATACTGTCTTAATCCTAAAAAAAAAATACAGATATTTGACATAGTTTTGAATTACAGTTTCCCAAGGACATTTTTAAATTTCCTTGCCCCTCCCCGTACAATTTTTTTAACCATTTACATAATCATTTTTTTCCCCAAAAAAAAACTTGGCAAAAAGGTCATTTGAAAATTTTTTGTATGAAAAAACCCTGGAAAAATAAACTATTTTTTTCTTCGACAGACAACAAAACCCTATTTTTAAAGGAACAACATTCTTTTAGGGTTTAAAACTGGGATCAATTACTACATTTTACATTTTCAAAATTTTTTTTAGGAAAAGCCCCAAAAAATTAGGGTTTTTTTTAGAGCCTTTATAAAGGGGTTGAAACACAAAACCAAATTTAAAGAAAAATTGACAGGGGGTGTCATGGAAAAAAAAGGGCATTGATTTTGGGGGGGAAAAGGGGAAAAAATGGCTGTATGGCTGTTGGGAAAAAAAAAAAAAAAATTACAATACATTTTTTTTATTTTATAAAAATTATTTTCGTTTGGGCTTATTTTAAAATTAAGATCTAAAAAGGGAATACACAGTTTTTCCGTGACCATATTATGTAAAAATGGGAAAATTATTCACCCTTTACATTTATTTAAAAAAATTGATTCGCCCCTGGGGTTTTTTTGTTTAGGATTAGCCCCATCATTTATGGGTTTTGTGGTAGAGCCCTTTATTTTTTTTTTCATTTTACTCTGGAGAATATTTTCAAAAAAAGTTCAGAGGGCCCTAAAAAAAAGTTTTCTGCTCAAAAGTTTGAAAGGGGGGGGAAGATAGGGGTTGATAAAACTTTTTCCAAAAAAAGCGCATTCAAAATAATATTCGGAAGCCCAAAAAAAATGTTTGCCAAATAGGGGCCCACCAAAAAATAAAAAAAAAAATTTTATTTTTTTTTAAAGTTTTCCCAAAAAAAGTAAAACTGAATTTCCGCACCATTGACCAATTTTCAAATTTTACTCAAAAAACAAAAATGTATGGTAAACCAAATTGTTTTGTCCCGAAAGATTCCAATAATTTTCGGTTTCTTTTAGCATTTTGGGACATTTTCCCCATGGCCTTTAACCCCTTTTTGGATGAGCGAAGCGGGCGACTACAAATTTTATGCCAACCCCCCCCCCCCCTAAAAAAAAAAAAAATAAAAAAAGCTGAAATTTTCTTGATAAAAATTAGAGGGGACCTTTGAAATCTGGAACTTAGTCTTGCCAGTTTTTTGGGACAATCGAATAAATATTTTTTTGTGAATATTTGTACTTTTACAAATTTTTTTGATTTTTAATTGCGATATTTTCGTGACATTTGGGCCGATTTTTACCCAAAGGGTGGGGCTTTTTTAAACGTTCATATTTCACATGCAAATTTAAAGGGGTTTTGATGATGTAGTACCTTTTTTAAGAAAAAGGGAAAAAAAAAAAAGCCAGAATCCGTAGAAAATATAGGTTTTTTAAAATGGTTATTTTAAAGGGTATAATAACAAATTTTCAAAAACAAAAGGGAAAAATGCCAACAATCACCCACGAGCCTTTAAAAACACTTGCAAAAGTAAAGAGGGTCCCAAGCAAAAATAAAAACTTTTCAAAAAAAAACTCATCCATCAACGGACTAAAAAAAAACGTTTTGCGAAGGAGGGCCCAGTGATACAAGAAATTTTAAAACCCCAGGACAAAAACCCTTGCCGTGATCAAAACCCTTTCCTTTTCCCCCTTTTAGGGACAGGCATAAACCAAAAAAAGTTTTATCAAGCCCCCGGAGTAGCCCTTTGCCCGCACGGGCCCAAAAAAACACGAAAATCTTTTCTTTAAAATTAGGGAAAAATAGTAAAAGTATGATATTCCCTTTGAAAATTTATTTGTTGCCCCAAAAAACATTTTCATATCAACCCCCTTTTTAGTGATACAAAAAGTTCCCTAAAATTCCACCCCGAGGAGTAGCCAGTTGCCCCGGGCCCCGGACCAAAAAAAATCATAAAAAATTGCACCCAAAAATAAAAATAAAATTTGTTAAAAAATTTCGATATTAAAGAGCAATATTTCTTCGATTGTAGGCCTCCCAAAAAAGTTTGGGAAGGGCTAAGTTTAAAAGGGTTTCGAAAAGGGACCCCCCAATTTTCATCAAAATCGCAAAATTTTGCCGTTTGCCCGGTAGGAAAGCGAACAAACAGATAAAAAAAACAAAAAAAAAAAACAAAAAAAAAAAAACAAAAGAGTAAAATTTTTTTGGGGGGTTTGTGAAATTGAAAATCTTCGCTTTTTTCATCAAATAATCTTTTCGTTTTAAATACTAGGCCGCTTCGCCCCAAAACTTTTTTAGTCCCCTTTATGGATGAGCTTTTTTATGTTTTTAGATGCTTTACCTTTTTTGTTCCTTGCTAAATATTTTTTTAAATAAGGATAATTTTTTTTAAAGTAGTTCTAATTCTATGGAATTAGAATGCAAGTACTGAAGGGCCGAATTTTTGTTTTTTGTACGCAATACCTCAAAAAAAACTTATATTAAAAAATTTTTATTTCCATGGATTAGGTTCTTTTTCAACATTTTCTTTAAAAAGGGAAAAGTACACACAAACTTTAATGTCCATGAAAAATGAACTTGTAGCCCCCCCCTTTTGGTCAAAATTGGCTAAAACACCAAAAAATATGGGGGGAAAAAATCGGAAAAATTCGTAAAATACGTTTCTATAAAAAAATTTTTCTTCAAATTTCCCTTAAACAAAATATATGTAATTTTAATGTTTTTAAAAAATTTTTCCATGAGGTTTTCATTAAGATCGGAAGAAGCCGTTTTGCCGGGTCGCGAAACCAAATATCACGGAAATATCGCATTAAAAAACGAAAAAAAAATCGTCAAATGATATTTATGAGAAATATTTCTTCATTGTACCCCCAAAAAAGTGGGGGAAGTCTTAGTTTTTGGATTTTTAAGGGCTTATTCAATTTTTATCAGTCGCAGAGCCGTTTTCCCCTAGAGAGCGAATAAAAAGCAAAAATACAAAAGAACCAAAAAAAATTAAAAATAACACCCGAGCTAATTTTTTGGGGGGTTAGTGAAAATTTAAGTTTTGCTTCGCCATCCAAAATATTGGATACATTTTTTACTTTTTTTATCGACCTCTTTAGTACACACATTTGCTCTTGTAAGCAGGCAACTAAACCCCAACCCCATCACAAAACCCATGACTGATAGGCTAATCCTTCCTAAGCAAGCAACTAAACCCACACCCATCACAAAACCCATACTGATAGGCTAACCTTTCCCAAGAAACAAAAAACCGACATCTATCAAAAACCCATGACGATAGCTAATCCTTCCTAAGCAAGCAACCAACCCATCCCTTCACAAAACCCATGACTGATAGGCTAATCCTTCCTAAGCAAGAAAAAAACCGCATCCCTACACAAAAAACCCCGACTGATAGGCTAATCCTTCCCCAAACAAGCAATAACCGACATCCCTATCACAAAAAACCCCTGACTGAGGGGTAATCCTTCCCAAACAAACAAAATAAAAACCCACATCCCCAAAAAAACCCAGACGATAGGGTAAACCTTCCCAAGCAAGCAACTAACCGAATCCTACACAAAAACCCCTGATGATAGGCTAACCTTCCCAAGCAAAACTAACCGCATCCCCATCACAAAACCCCCTGACTGTAGGCTAATCCTTCCACACAGTGAGTAAATTTGAGAAAAAGCCCCCATGTCATAGGTGATAAACTGGGCCGATTAACAAAAGTGGTTATGTATTTGGGAAATTTCCAAATGCTTTTTCAGGGGGCGTGAATGGATGACGTATTTTTTTTAAAAGAAAAAAAACGTAAAATTCGATTTTCTGGAAATTATTTTTTGATTGGTTTAATTTCACCCAATGTAATTAAATTTAAAAAATTAAGGGTTTTCTAAAAAAATTATGACAGTCGCTAAAGATGAGGTTAATAATCAAGAGTTTTTTTTTTACGAAAAAAAAACGTAAAATTTGCAATTTCACAGAAATAAATTTTTTTATTGCGCTCAAATTCCAAAAACCCAAAATAGAATTCTAAAATTATGGTTCTATGAAAAAAACAATACAATCGGATAAAGATGTTATAGGTCGTAAAAGTTTGAAAAAATCTAAATTGCGATTGGTAAAAGAAAAAAATATTTGATTGCGCATAAATTTCACACAAATATATAAATTCATAAAATAACGTGCAGTGAAAAAATCATTGCAATCGGATAAAGCATGTAGGTGTTAAAAGTCGATTTTTTTTTTTTATTAAAAAAAATTGTAAAATTGCGATTTTCATAAGAAATTATTTTTCGATTGCCCTCAAATTTCAAACCAATAGTTATTCATAAAATTAAGGTTCTATGAATTAATCATTACAATCGGATGAGGCATGTTATAAATCGAATAAATGTTTTAAAAATAAAAAATAAACTTATAATTGCGATTTTTATAAGAAAAAAATATTTGATTGCGCTTAAATTTCACACAAATATATTAATTCATAAAATTAGCGTCCTGTGAAAAAATCATTACAATTGGATAAAGCATGTAGCCTAGGTGTTTGGAAGTCGAAGAATTTTTTTAAAAATCGAAAAAAAAACGAAATTGCGATTTTAATGAGAAATAAATTTTCGATTGCGCGTTAAAAAACGTGTCAGATCTAAATTTAGAGATTTCGAAGGCCTCCAAAAAATTTCATTGCAATTAGAGTATTGGTTGAGCCGGAATCGTGTTAACAAACAGACAAAAATACAAAAAAAAGGGAAGAAAAGAAAAAGAAAAAAACATTCCGGATTATTTTCTCCAGTGTAGTGGAATGGAATCTTTGCTTCGCTCGCTATGCTCATCTTATTAGTACAGAAGTTAAAAAAATGACTACACGGGGGTTTGAACCTGGGGCCTTAGCTGTCCGGGCTATGCCCTTACCAACTGAGCTAATGCAGCCACCAATTTAAAACTGTCTAATCTAAGTCTGTTTTTACAGTTTTAAATTGGTGGCTGCATGCAACCTTGGCTTTATAGTAGGCGACTATGACGCTGTTATGTTAGTACTTTAGACAGAAATAAATACATACCTGTAGTATATTAAATATTACAGGGAAAAGTCTAAAGTCCCGTCACGTTGATGGATGAGCTTTTTTGTAAGTTTTAGTTTGTGTGGAATCTCTTTAGGTCTACTTTGTCAAGTGCTTTGCCTTTGTGAATGCATTGTAGGTCATTGTTGTCATGTTTCTATTGTTACTTGTTAATTGTTAATATATTCCTCAAAAAAACTTATATTAAAACCTTTATTTCAATGGATTCTGGAGAACTTTTTCAACTTGTTCTTTCAAAAGGTACATCACCAGAACTTAATGTCCGTGTGAAATATGAACGTTATAGCCGTTTGGTCAGAGTGGGCCCAAATGTCACGAAAATATCGCACTAAAAATTGAAAAAAAATCGTTAAAGTACGATATTCGTGAAAAATATTTCTTCGATTATACCCAAAAACGTGGCAAGACTAAGTTCAGAGAAAACGAAGGTCATCTCCAATGTTCATCAAGATCGCACATGCCGTTTGCCCGGTAGAGCGCGAAAAAACAGACAGAAAAAAACAATCAAACAAACAAACAAAAAAATACCCGAGCTACATTTTTTGGGGGGGTCAGTGAAATTTGAAGTCTTTGCTTTTACTCATCCAATTAAATTTTGAACTTTTATCTACAATATGATAGTATTAATTTTGTTATCTTTAGATTAATCCTAATTTAAATATTTTTTAAAATTCCGCTTTTCCACCCTTTTGTACCCCTAACCGGACAGATTTTGTCATGGGACCACAATTTTCTTATAATACTGTTTTGAGTATTCAATCCAAAATTTACGCCTCTTTTTCAAAACACTTAATATTCTTTTTTTCCCTTTAATCCGCTCGACTATTATTAATAATTATTATTCTCTAAGAAAAAAATGGTTTTGAGTCGAACGCTCGAACCCTTAATCGAAAAAACTTTCAAAGTAGGTAGTCAACCTTTGTGAATAATTTTTAACGAAAAAATTTAATGCACGATGGTTCAATAATTCTATCACCGCCTACGTGTATGATTCTGTCACGCCTACGTGTATAATTCTGTCACCGCCTATGTGTATAATTCTATCACCGCCTACGTGTATAATTTTATCACTGCCTACGTGTATAATTCTGTCACCGTCTTCGTGTATAATTCTGTCACCGTCTTCGTGTATAATTCTGTCACTGCCTACGTGTACTCGATAGACAGCCGTGATGTTTGACAGTCACAGTTCCCGGATCGGTTCATTAATAAGTGAGAAAACTGCACCAGACTGTTCGGCTCCGTGGCGAATAACCTTCCATAAAAGGCTATTTTTTTATGTGACAATACAATAATATTTTATTTGTCTGTGATAAAAACTCTTTTATAAAATATTGTAAAAGGAAAAAAATTATAACAAGTCGGACCCTAAATCGACAAATTTGCAAATTTGCTGCTGATTATTGTTGATTATTAATTTATTATGATTATATTGCTTAACGTCTCATATTAATGCACTGAAATTATTCCTGACGATAAAGGACGATTAGGCCTACTTATTATGAACTGCAAGCAATGCGGTGATCGAAGTAGGAGAATACGCGTGGTTGTAACTTGGGATGAGCGTAGCGAGCAAGCGAAAATTCCATTTCACTACACAGGAAAAAAAAAATCGGAATGTCTTTTTCTTCTTTTTTCTTTTTTTCTTCTTTTTGTATTTTTGTGTGTTTGTTTACACGATTCCGGCTAAACTGATACTCCAATTGAAATGAAATTTTTTAAATGACATTGAAATTTCTGAACCTAGAACTGCCACGTTTCTGAGCGCAATCGAAAAATTATTTCTCATTTAAATCGCAATTTTACGATTTTTTCGATTTTTTAAATATTTTCTCGACTTATAACACCTTCATGCTTTATCCGATTGTAATGATTTTTTCACAGAATCTAAATTTTATGAATTGATATATTCGTGTATATATATATATATATATAGGTATACTATTTCTCATAAAAATCGCAATTTTACGATTTTTTCTATTTTAAAAACTTTATTCGACTTATAACACCTACCGATAGCCTAAATGCTTTATCCGATTATAATTATTTTCGCACAGAACCTTAATTTTATGAATTAATATATTGGTGTAAAATTTGAGCGCAATCGAAAAATATTTTCTTGTTAAAAACGCAATTTTACGCTTTTTTTGTTTAAAAAAATACGCTCATCCAACAACGCGCCTGAAAAAGCGTTTGCGAAGCTTCCTAGTAGACAAAACACGTTAATAACGGCACAATATCAAATAGCCTAGAACAAGTCTTATTGCCCTAAACGCTGCGATAGGTGGTAGTCAACGCAATACCGTTGTACCCGGTGTGTGCATAACGTGCACACAATAGTTTTAAATCTTTGTTTTTTATCTTTAATATTTTTATTTTGTGGTCATTGTTATAACTCACTGTTGGCAACACGTTAGCGCGTGCACATAAGTCGCGCCAACCTCAGCGAATCCTCTTAATGAAAAGTAGTTATTACGTGCATTACTTAGGTACTTACCAAGAATCCGGATAAGTAAGAGCAGAGTCACATTGAAGGTTCTTGTCTTCATGTTGTATAGTGTAAGTGTGTATAAAGCTTGTGTTCCGAACAACAAGTCTTGAAGCTCAATGCGACGTTGGTGGAAATGGTTTCTTGGCCAGCGATGAGTGACCTCGGTGACCTCTGGCACGAGAGTGATAACACTCTACGTCAACAAGTCTTGTTCACTGCCAGGCGGTGCTGTTGCCAGCCAAGGTGAGACTAGTTAAGGAAATAATTTAGAATTATTTAATATTTCTTTATTCTTATTTGACGGAATGTATAACTGAATGCGTTCCATATAAATGAAACTGATGGAACTTACTATTACTATAAGCTATAGGCCTAACAATCCAACCTTCCAACTTGTCGTATCAAACGTGACGTGTGATGCCTGACACAATACAACTTGTCTTTCATCTCGATAAGTTGTTTATAGATCACTTATTATAGGCGGGTGTTCGCACTGTCTACACCACTGATTGCTACATTTCCTATAAAAATTTTGATCTTCTTCTTTCCTTTGATCAAGAGTCACTAGAAAGTAGTATTAAGTTAGTACGTAAGTTCTCAAGAAAATAATCTCCTCATAGAGGTAGTGATGTGACAGTTTTCTCCTCAGATTAAGGTTAAGGAAACTCCGGATAAGAGAAGTGGAATGGTTTCTCCTCAAAGTTTAAAGAAAGTTACGGTACTCCTCAAGAAGAGAAGAAGGAAACTCCTAAATATTAAATGTGAAAAGTAAGCTCCTCAAGTCTCAAGCAGTGGGGAACCGCATAGTTAAGTATTGTTAAGTCAGCCTCAAGTGCCACCAGAAAGAAGGTCTTCAAGAAGAGAGATAAACTATTTTCTGGTAATGGGTTTAGGGAAGGTCAAGAAAGAAATGTTCAACTCCGATCTTCTGAGCCAGACGAAGCAGCTTGTGTGGACGGACTGCTGATGGATGTTCGAGACACTCGGAAAGCAGACGAACCTACTGGTAGCACATTAGCTAGCGGTTCAGTGGAGGGACAAGCGGAGTGTGCGGAGGTTCATGAAGCAATCACCCTGGACAGCTTAGGACGGGACACTCAGCACGACAAGCATTCCATGGAAGAGGAGAAGACAGCTTCCATGAGCTCTGGATTGATCACCCAGGGACCATGCTACGTTCGTCTTCGTGGTGAATTAACCGTCCGCCTCGCTGTGAGATGCTGTGTACTGGAGTTCAAGACTGGCAAACAACCGGGGACGTTTGTGTGGAACCTGCTACTCTCACTGTTTACGGTGTTTCTGTGGGCCGAGTGCTCGGCACTTCTTAGCCTTCCCGCGAGGTTACGCTGAAGGTGATGAATGTGACACGCATGCCATTGGTAGTTCCGAGAAAGGCTATTCTAGGCATAGCAGAAGAGGTGAATCGAAACCCGCACCATGCCAGGATACTAAGCTAGTGGCACATGTGTCAGGTATTGGAGATAGCCTAGCGGATGCTCCGCCATTGGACCAGTACTTTGAGCTCGACCACCTGGATTTAGAGGATCGCAGGAAGCCTCTATGCAAGTGCAGGCCAGAGGGGTTTGAGATCTGGTCCACAGTTTTGAGGAAATGAACCTGTGCCAGCGTGGTCAGGGGCGTGACATTAGGAACTAGCCTACCTACCTAGATTATGCTGTAAAGTTACATCTTTCACAATGTTGTGTGTTACCCACCTGTGCTCAACTTGACTTTTAGGTCTAGGCCTATTGATGTAAATGACTGTATTTTGTATTTTTATATGTATAATTTGTGAATAGTCCATAATAAGGTGTGGGTTTATGTATTTTCTCATCATGATGCCTACTTTTGTGAGAGTCAGCAATTTTTCAGTCAATTAAGCACTTTCGTAAACAACTGAGTTCGCCATGCTGTAAGGAGCTACAAACCATATAAAAAGTAAAAGTACAATTCACTGCCATCTTATTGCTGTTCACAAGGCGGTGGTGTGTTGGGTTGGTCATAGGGTTGGTAACACTGACTGTAAATCATGTGTATTTTCAATTTTGACAGATGATTCTGACAGGAATTAGGCTTGTTTTTGGAATCCAGAGAAGGGAATATATGAATTGTAAGTAGTAAAGGGTTTTAGTGGGGGAATAAATGAATAAAGTCTAGGTTTGTGACCATGTTGTGCAACCTTGATATAATTATGCTGGATGTGATTTGTAATGTGGGCAGGAGGTTATGTTTGCTGGCTACAATAATATGTTAAAATTAGTCCAAGAAGCTAGGCCTACATGTCTCATGTCAGGACTGGAGTTTGGATACTGTTCGTAGTTTTGTGGTTGCAGATGCTGAGCCTACCCAATGTTGACTTGACTGACAATGAATGTTGACTGCACCCGACGAAAATCGCTTCTGGACAAAGGCCTAGATTCAGCCTAAAACCTAGCTGACTGTGTCTTCGTGCCTTCCGCAAGCTGGAGGAGCGATCATCGCCGGGGCCAACTATGGGCTGGTTCATCTCTGTGATTTGGACTTGAACTGATTGTGAAGTGATGTTGGAAACAGGAACCACACCTCAAGAAATATGGTTCTGTTTGAAAGGGTGGGTGGGGCAATGAAGTAATAATAATAATAATAATAATAATAATAATAATAATAATAATAATAATAATAATAATAATAATAATAATTAATAATAATAATAATAATAATAATAATAATAATAATAATAATAATAATAATAATAATAATAATAATACGAAAAATAATAATATTTATTAGTCTATTAATTTGATCATACAATGATATTTAGACTAGGTCAGGAAATACATGTTATAAAAATACACACAATGCTTTAAGATAACATGAACTCTTTAACAGCTCTTACAACATCAACAACATGCTCATATTTAATGTATTTATTAAGGGATTTTATGATGTTAGTTTTATACTGCCTTGTGAGATAGTATAATATGTATAACTTAGTTTTAAGACCTGTGACCTGTAATATACCCCGGACACATATTAATAAATAAATAATAAATAAATTTTATTGGATGAGCGAAGCGAAGACTTCAATTTCACTGACCCCCAAAAAATTTAGCTCGGGTGTTTTTTTTTTTTTTGTTTTTTTGTTTTTTTTTTTGTTTGTTTTTTTGTCTGTTAACTCTCTACCAGGCAAACGGCATATCCGATCTTGATGAAAATTTGACAGGACCTTCGAAATCTCTGAACTTAGAGGTGTATTGTTTTTGGGTACAATCGAAGAAATATTTCTCATGAATATCGTACTTTTACGATTTTTTCGATTTTTAGGTGCGATATTTTTCGTGACATTTGGGTTAATTCTGACCAAAGGGTGGGGCTACAACGTTCAATATTATACATGGACATTAAGGTTATGGTGATGTAGTTACCTTTTAAAAGAAAAAGTTGAAAAAGTTAGCCAGAATCCATAGAAAATAAAGCTTATAATATTAGTTTTTTGATTTTTTGTGCGATATTTTCGTGCCATTTGGGCCAATTCTGACCAAAACTGGTGGGGCTACAACGTTCATATTACACATGGGACATTAAGGTTATGGTGGATGTAGGTCCTTTTAAAAGAAAAAGTTTAAATAGTTAGCCAAAATCTATAGAAATAAAGCTTTTAATATAATTTTTTTACGGAAAATAATACCAATTGACAGGTAACAAAAGAAAACTTGACAACAATCAGCTACAATGCGTAGGCAGCAAAAACAAAGAACTTGCAAAAGTAAAGATATCCCATGCAAACTAAACATTTTTAAAAGCTCATCCATCAACGCGGCGGGACTTTAGCGTTTCCTAGTTTAGAGTCTACCCACTCAGTTATATAACTGATTTTCAGTGGGGGACTTTAAATCAAAGCGACCAAGCCAACCCTGCAGGCCCCGACGCAATCGACGAGTGAGCGATAACCAACCAAAGATCGATATTTTTGGATGAGCGTAGCGAGCGAAGCGAGTGAAGCGAAGACTTCAATTTCACTGACCCCCAAAAAATTTAGCTCGGGTGTTATTTTGTTTTTTTGTTTTTTGTTTGTTTTTCCGTCTGTTTGTTCGCTCTCTACCGGGCAAACTGCATATGCGATCTTGATGAAAATTTGACAGGACCTTCGTTTTTCTTTGAACTTAGACTTGCTACATTTTTGGGTACAATCGAAGAAATATTTCTCATGAAAATCGTACTTTTACGATTTTTTTCGATTTTTAGTGCGATATTTTCGTGCCATTTGGGCCAATTCTGACCAAAAAGGGTGGGCTACAACGTTCATATTTCACATGGACATTAAGGTAATGGTGATGTATTGCTTTCTAAAAGAAAAAGTGAAAATTCACAAAAAAAGTTTTTA